>CABHPH010160966.1:18115-37462 GCA_902168325.1 Peromyscus nudipes
ATAGGCATCTGTTCCCATAGGCATCTGTTCCCATAGGCATCTGTTCCTATAGGCATCTGTTCTCATAGGCCTGGGATGAGCCAAGGACTCCCTCTTTCCCCATGAGAAGTTGGGACTTCCACCTGGGCAAAGAAGACCTGTACATCTTGTCCCCATTCTCTCCTTTTTATAATTGCCTGACCTATGGCCTGTAACCCGGCACTACACATGTGGACACATCTGGACATTGTACTGTATGCTAGCTTAGTGGTCTTAGAAATCCCCAGTGGTAGGATCCAGGAAGACCCAATCTATCTCTCTTTACTGTGTAAGCCACATGGAAATGAGATGTTAAAAACAAATAAACCATTACTTGCTACTCTAGGCAAAATTTGAACAAACAAGCAAGCAAAAAAAACATGAAGTGGATATTGCCCCCTTTCCCCTATGTAAAGATTTTGTGAGAGAGGTGAGAGAGTGAATTTTCACAGTAGGGGGGGTGGGAAGAATATTAATTGTAATATTGGGGAGTAAATATTGTGCCCTTTTCCCGTTGCTTCATTAGTTATACATTAGTCTCTTATCCTACTGGATATTTGATACACCAAAATTTCAACAAAATTTAGTGTGCTTAGGGTTTCCATGAAGGGTTAAGATGGAAGAAACAGTTTAGTTGGTGAGCTGGCTAATCCCAGATAACTAGTGTTATCATTTTTATATTAAATAATTGCCAAAGAACACACCTAAGTAAATAAAAGGGGGGGCAACCCTCAGAACAGCAAGACAAAAGCATAGTCTCCACAGAGGGGCCCCTCAAGTTGGCTGGTGACCGCTGGGGGACAGGGAGGTGAATTGGTCTGGCTCTTTATGGACTCTTGCAGAAGGACCGATGGGGGATTTGGTGGTGTTGCTCTTCTGAAAAATAAGCCAAGACACACAAGTTGGAAATGCCAGAATTTGCATGTCATATTCTACACTCACAAGACTCTTGTTGTCTTTTCTGAAAAAACAATAGGACAGAAGTTCAGACTTAGAACTGGAGATTTTTTAATCCCACCCAAACGAACAGTGTTACCCCACTGGGAGCAAGGAGGACGGAGGAAGGAGAGGGCCTCCTTGACTTGGAAGAGCATGTGCACGTCTGGATCTGGACTCCAGTCACTTCAGAGGGTGGCTGGAGGCACTAGTCCATCCTCAACGTTCTTTCCTAGAAAGGGGAAAAGCCCGATCCTGTCCCCCACACCAGTGTTTATTCCTTCTGAACCCTGAAGACAAAAATTCAAATACACAGAGGCCTCTGAGAGGATTCTCAGACACAGGACTCTCTGATATGTGATATCTTCCCTGGGAGCACAGGGGGAGTGGTGAAGGGGAGGGGGATAGAAAAACAAACCGGACCACTTTCCCCTAATGCTGGTGTGAAAGAAAAAAGCAGGCCTGAGAGCTTCTCCAGGCTTCCAGGGATCAAACAGGTCTGACCGCGCATGCATTTCCCCTTCCCAACCCTGAGGTTTATTAAGAGCCCGCGGGGCTCCAGCCCACCTCTTCCAGGGAGCCCAGGCACCTCCTTGCACAGTAAGGCAATGGATTGCACAGTAGGGCAAGAAATGAGTACAGGCTGGAGCCTGGCCTTCTGTGCATGCTCGCTCTTCAGGTGCCTCCCGGAAGGAATCCCATGACCAAGAAAAAGTTAGAGACTGGTGAGTTCTTTGTATCTTCCACATGGATAAATATCACTGTGACTTTGTTTCCCGAAGATGAGCTAACCCATTTACAATCGGTGAAAATGAGTGTTCTGATGGTGTACCTTCAAGGCAGACTTCGCATTCCATTGTGTTGTAGGCATTGAGATTTTAATCTCTTTAGACATTTTATTACACTGGTTATCACAATGGTGCAGCAGACCGAATGCTGGATGGATGTAATTGCCGATGGTAGACACGCACACTCCCATCCGCCTTCCTTCCAGGTATGATCTAACCCTCAGTGGACTGAGCTGTCCTGTCAAAGCTCTAACACCTACGGAAGTAATTCAAGTGAAGTGACGTCACAAGGGTGGGGCCCCAAGCCAACAGGACAGCCGTTCCTATAAGAAGAGCTGGCTGGCTCAGTGGGTAAAGCGCTTGGCTTGCAAGTGTAAGAACCACAGTTGGGTCCACAAAACCTTGTGAAAAAAAAAAAAAGGCCAGGAGTTACACAAGTTTTTAATCCCAGCACTGAGGAGGCAGAGACAGGCAGATCCCGGGGAGAGGGGCGGGGGCTTGCTGGCCTGCCAGGCTAGCCTACTTGGTAAATTCTAGGCCAGTGAGAGACCTCATTTCAAAGGTGGAGGGTGAGGAGTCAGATTCCCCCGAACTGGAGTTACAGACGGCTGTGAGTCGCCTTGTGGGTGCTGGGAATTGAACTTGGGTCCTCAGCAACAGCAACAGGCAATGTTAATCGTTGAGCCAATTCTCCAGCCCCCCAGTACGTATTAAAACATATCACACAAGCTTGGGAAATAAAGCTGTACAAGGTGTAATTTCCATCCCCAAAGTTTCAGAATGTTGTAGGCAAAGACATCTATGTAGCTAGCTGACTCGAGAGTGCCGCTTAAATGTCAGGCTGCTGCTCTGCGCGCTGTAGGCTAATTCCTCACCACCTTCATTAGGCACGGACACTATTGTTTCCAACGAACAAGAGCTCAGTACATAGCATCTTTAGGTGATAAATCTATTCTGACTATGGTTCCTCCTCCTTCAACTCCACCCAGATCCTCCCCACCTACCCACCCATCCAAATCCATATCCTTTCTTGCCCCCCTCTCATTAGAAAACAAGCAAGAAACTATTAGAGAAGAAGATTAAAGAAAAATCTGAACAGGACAAAACAAGAAAAACAGAGAGCCAGAGAAAAAGCACATGAAACGTACAGCACAGAGAGCATACGTTGGTTAACACAGGAACCTCATAAAAACACAAAGTCAGAAACCATAATATATATAAGCAAAAGACCTGTAGGGCAGGAAAAGAAAAAGAATGTGAATGAAGGCAGTCAGATTTGAGAGTCTGTCTTCTCAATTACTAGATGATACTGCCAGGTATGTTGTTTGCGTCTCAGATGGGTGGATTTTGAGAGTTTGGGACATGAACCTGAGGGCTGTCGGGGAGGGGGACTGTCTTAGAGTGAACCTACTTACTATGAATTTTCCACTGTATAAAAGAAACTGAGATCTGGAAAAAAAAGATCATCCCGGGTCACTCGGTCCCTGGTTTTGACCCTGAACTGGCGTCAGAAATCCCGGAAGAAGGGCTGACAGTCTCCCCGCCAGGGCCTGCAATTCCACAGGACTGGGGTGGGCACTCCAGAACTGCTAACAAATTCCCAGAAGGCTGATGCACCCATAGTCCTAGGGATGCACTCTGAGAACCAGCTCAATCAGTGGCATCATTCTGATAGATGGTAGATGCCGGCCATGCTCATGGGGAGGGGACAGCTGAGCAGAATGTACTTTGAAGAGCCAGCCTACATCAGCATAGTTACCGCTCTCATAGGTGAGATACATGGGACATCGCCTTCTGGTCCTCTGTCCCTTGATCCACTCTAACGCTGGCCCTTCACAAGACCCTCTGTCTCTTCCCCAGCATGCAGTTTACATGAAACAATAAAAACCCGCTCACTGTCAAGGATAAATATTATTCTCACTGGGAGCTATTTATCAAAACTTGTGATCTAAAATTTGGCTCTATCAATGCTAAACATAAGAGTCAGCAGAACTAGCAGGGGCCATGGAGATATGCCAGTATCCATCCTCAGAAGGGGAGGAAAATTAGACAGTTTCAAAGTTTTCATTTATTTACATTATAAATCAAAAGGATTTTTTTTTTTGCTTATTTGCTTAGCTGTGAAGGTCCATTGCCTTCATTAAGATCCCTAATAAAGTATTCTAAAAACAGAAATATTTTAATTATTGTTTAAGCTTGTGACACTTAACCTTGTTTAGTTTACTGTGGCCTTGAGGAGTGTTCTGAGGTTTCAGCGACTTAATTAGTATAAGGCATACTAAGCCTGGTACAAAAGAAGTACTCAGAATGTCACCAGGGTTTGGGTATTTTCATGGGTGAGTCGGGACGAGCCAAATGGAATGAATCTGGTTGGGTAGACAACTTCATAATCTCAAGCCTCTCCTCCCCTGAGGTGAAGGGATTTAGAGAGCAGCATCCCAGAATATTCATGGATCACCAACACCTACCAGGTAGTTATCTGCCGCACAGAAGACTGAATACATGCTAGTCATTTTGTATTGAGTCACAGCATCTTTTCTTGAGTATCTGCCAGGCACCAAAGTCCCCAGGTGAGAGTTCTAGAGAATAGTTTCTGACTAATACCTTTTATTTTTAAATAAGCATAAATCCAGAGGGAAACATGCCCCCTCACTCCAAACCAAAGAAAACAAACAAAAAAAAATCATCTGATATTACTTTGAAATGTACCATTGTACCAGCTACAGGAAAAAGATTGCCCCAAATACACTTAACTTTTTTGGGCACGGGGGGGGGGGGGGACAGAGACTGATCTTGATAATAATGATCAAATCATACTCAGGTAAATTTGTTTTCAAGCCATCTCTAAGTACAAGGGTGGCCAGTGAAAATACTTCATTCTCTCGAAGAACCGAACCCAAGATCTGGCACGTGGATCTAGACTCATCTATTCCCACCCCCACTCCCACATAATTGTCAGGGAAACACAGATAAAAGGCCTTAGAACTCTGTATATTGTTTTACTTCTAATGGTATTTATAGGTGTCCCCAAATAATCTCCAGCAATTATCATTACTGTATTTACTGTACAGTTTTGCAACCAATTTGTTAAAATTATATAAGACATGCTTCCTGAAGCATATTCTGATTTCATGTGTGTGTGTGTGTGTGTGTGTGTGTGTGTGTGTGTGTGTTGTGGAATATTTGTTTAACTATGTAAAGATGTGTTGTATTTGTTTATGTTGCAAAATATTTAACTGTGCACAGATATGTACGTTTGTTTAACTATGTAAAGATGAGCTGCATTTGTTTAATTATGTAAAGGTGTGTTGCTGTTTTACCTTGCCTCCCTAAGGCACCTGATTGGTCTAATAAAAAGCTGAATGGCCAATAGCGAGGGAGGAGGTATAGGCAGGACTTCTGGGCAGGAAGAGTCAGTAGGAGGAGAAAATTTAGGATCAAGAAAGAAAGAAAAAGAGATGACAGGGAGATGCTACGGGCCAACCAGACAGAGAGGAAGCAGGAAAGTAGGACACGCAGAATGAAAGAAAGGTAAAAGGCTCTGAGGCAAAATGTAGATGAATACAAACAGGTTAAATTAAGTTAAAAGAGCTAGTGGGACAAATCTAAGCTAAGACCAAGCATTCATAATTAATATATCTCTGTGTCTTTATTTGGGAGCTGATGATGTCCCAAAGAAAATGCTAACTCTCTCTCTGTCTCTGTCTCTCTCTGTCTCTGTCTCTGTCTGTCTCTGTCTCTCTCTCTCTCTGTGCATTTGTGTGTGTATATATGGGAATAATAAAACTGAAGTAAATAAGATTTCACTGTATGTCTTGTTTTCATAATATATAGTCAGTTTAAAGAATCAAATCATTAATATGCTAATGATTTCTTAACACACATCACTGACATAATATGATCAAAATTGATGGCTTTGATGATAAGGTCACTTGCAATTGAGTTTCAATTTCTCTAGGCACTAAAACAGAATCTATATGAGAATTTGATTCTGAAACAATAAGTATTCTTAGAAACAATTTATAAATTCAAAAGTGGATATGATAACAAAATTCCTGTTACTGAAATTCACAGAAATCTGTTTGATGCATTATCAATATTTAGTCTTTACCTATAACATCATATTAAAAAAGAAAAAAAAAACCCAGAAGAACAAAATGCCTTTAGAGTTCACAAGAATCAGACCCTAAGAGTCTATTATAAAAAGTTCTAGAATTACATTCCTAAGCAGACACCAGTGTGGGGATATTTTTGATCCTTCTTATAAGAAAGCGGCCCTGGTATTAGAAAACAAAACACAGCCTCGTCCCTTTTCACTCTAGGGGACTGTCTGCATCCTCTCCCTCCAGTGAGGCTGGCCAGGGTAAACAGATGTCTCAATGGGTGGAGAAGCCAAAGTCCCCTCCAGCTGTCCACAGAGCTGACAAACCCTGCTGGGGTCCTCTGAATTCTCAATGACCAAGCACAACTTCTATAGAAGGGCTCCCCATCCCAGAGCCAGCCCCAGGTGATTCTGAAATAGAAGCTTGTCCTGGGCCATCCTGTGTCACTGTCCCAGACCCCAGGGACTAAACTCACATCGCAACCCATTTGAGTGTCCTTGGACCTACCCCACTGTCTGTGCCAACTCACAGTCCTCTCCTTAAGGTCAGGTGCCCCATGCTGGATCACCCAATAAAAATTCTCGGGAAACAGAGAAAGCTCATATAAGCTGCCCAAGGCTAAAGAACAAGAGAGCAGCCATCCCATGTCCCAGTTCAGCACTCTTTCCATTGCAAAGACAGGGCAAGCTAGTCTACAGACCACGGGAATTGGAATTCATTGGAATTTACTAGATTCATTGTTTTTTAAGGTCAAGAATTTACAACTCACCTATGTTTGGTTTATGCTCTTTAAAAAAAATTATTACTACCATTGTGGGAGGGAATGTGGGAACGTGTATGAGTCATGGAACTGAAGTGGAGGTCAGAGGACAGCTTTGTGGAGTTGGTTCTCTCCTTCTACCCTGTGGGATCCACGGATTGAACTCCAGAGTTGTGTGGCAAGTACTTTCATACACTAAGCTCTCTCTGGCCCGTGATCTCTATTTTTTCAGAATCAAATAATCACATATATTCTATTTTAGTGCTTGGAGAAATTTGAAAGCATTAAAAAACATTCACATATTTAAAAGTACTTCTCATAGGGACATGCTTACATGCTTTTCAATCAACCTTTAGCCAAAGGCATCATGTCCTCACCTCCCCCCATATATGTATATGCATATATACACATATATACACGTGTATATATGTCTATATATTTATCTGTATACATCATGTCCTCACCTCCCCCATATATATATATATATATGCACACATATGCATACACATATACATCTGTATCTGTATACAGCAGGTCCTAAACCAAGAAATTTTTATTGGACATAGCATAATTTTTCATACTTTTTTGGTGATACAATGAAGACTTCCATTTAATAGATAATATGTAAATAGCCCACTCCCCATAGATAGCTTTTCAGTCTCAGAGGACTCATTTTTATGCATACCAGGATACTCTGAGATGTTTTCCCTCTTCATAGATGACTTCTTGTATCTCTGAACTTGAGGCACTCACAAAACCATGCTCATGACTTAGTTACTCATTCCTCAACTTTGGAGACGAAGCCAGTACACTTTACACAGAGATGTTCTTGTTCTGAAAATCACCCACAAAGCCAGGTCAACGGGGCTGAGGAAGAAGCCACCACTGTACCCAGTACCACTGCTCTCCCAAGAAGGCAGAAAGTGTGAATGGACTCATGTATGTGTGATCAGTCAAAGCACTTATGGCATGATTAACAAGCGTCCGTGGCTTCAAATTCAAAACCGAAGATTTGATTCCAGCGCTGGCAGCCTTCCACCCCTGACTCAGGGTTTTGGGGACAGGGAAAATGATGCCAGCCAGGAACACTCCACGCCTCCCTGTCTGTGGCATTAGTGTCTGTTTCTTGATTTCGCTAAAAGCTTCTGCTAGATCTCCTAAGACTTTCTATTTAAGCTGTCAAAAAGTGATTTACAGAACATAAGGACTTTAAACATATTCATAGAAGGAAGGCATGCTCCAGTATACTGTGGCTGGAGTTCTCCCTCGCTGCAACCATGCCATACAGCCAGGACATGGGATACTATTTTGGTTGACAGTTTTTTGTTTTTTGTTTTTTCACTCAAAGCAGAACTAACACAGAAATGGCCCCATGCTGACGTGCTGTGAGCACGGTTAAGGATAATGATACATCCACATTTTAAGGTCACAATTCCACATTTGAGTTATGTTTATGGTTCCCGGATTCTTTCTTAGTGGATGATTTAAAGAAACACACTTAGTCGCTTTCCAGAGATTTATGAACAAAACCTCCATTCGAGGTGGGCATGTCTTATTGTAATAAAATTGCAATGACTAGCTCTTTCATCCACGATAGAAACTTTAGAGTCAGATCTCTGCAAAAAATGATACTAATGAACATTTGAGAACCATGGTTGTGTGGGCACGGACATAAGCAGCTGATATACAGGGGCTCATTCCGTTCTCAGAAGAAAGTCTTCATTGTGAAGATGAGCAATTCATGGCTCAGCACGCTGTGTAACAAGTCCAAGGTTACACGTTTCATAAGCAGAGGAGCCAGCACATCGTCCAAATCTGCTTCCTCCATGTGAGTGTTCTACCTCCCATCCTATATTATCAGGGAAAGTGGACCAACACTTTCTCTACGTGGAAGAGAAAACTTTTTAACTTTTAGCTGTGCAGGCTCCCAGTCTGAAGGACTGAGATCCATCTCCAATACATTTCCAATGCATTCTACATCCTTATCTGAAATTAGAACCTACTGATGGCAGTTTGGTATTTGACATCGAAGTTTTTCAGAATGATCAAATATGGAAAATTAGGTTTGCGAAAAGCTAACTTTAAGTCCCAGAAGCATAGAACATTGAGTAATCATTTTGTAAAGAAAATGGAAATCAGGGCTGATTTTTTTAATGAGACAGATACTGCTGTTTGAAACAGAAACTAGTTGCTGAATGTCACTGTGGAGCAGAAGGCTCATAAACTTAAATCAACAACCACCACCACCAGGGTCCACATGGGAACAAAAACCACAACAGGAACTCCACAGTGGAGAGCTACAGGCCTGTGCGTCTTCCTGATTGCTGAAAAGGCGTTGTTGGCTGTAAAAATCTCAGTTCGGGATAATAAAATACCCCTGGTCTTAGTATTCCAGGGGAATTGCTTATGGCGAGGATTTTAAACTGCGTTTATAGAAATTCATCAGTACATAAGCAACATGACTTACAGGCTTCGGGCGCAGTTCAGTGCCTAGCATGGGGGAGGCTTGGGATTGATTCCCAGAACTGGAGAAAATGATAAATAAATAGTAATTGACAAGGGCCAGGTGAATCCAGTTGCTAGGAATTACCCAGGAAACCACCCAAAGGACAAAGACAGCTGAATCATAATAGCTGCTCGCTAGGACCAACACTAATCGAGCACTTGCTATGTAGTCTTGATATTCCAAGCTTCCCCTTTTACAGGGACACACTTTAATTCTCACAGTAATCTCCAAAGGCAGGTACTACTATCATCCCTATTTTGTATTTGAGAAAGATGAGACACAGAACACGAAGTAACTTTTTTTTTTTTGAGACAAGATCTCTCACTATGTTGCCCTAGTTGCTCTGGAACTAGCTACATAGACTAAGCTAACCTTGAACTCACAGAGATCTGCCTGCCTCTACCTCCCGAGTACTGGGATTAAAGGCGTGCACTACTTAGGACATCTGCTTTATAGTTATACAACAATTAAGTGGTGACATTGGTATTTGAACTCTGACAGGTCAACTCATGAACCCCAGAGTTCTCTGTAGAGAACTATAGTAGAGTCCTGCATGCGAGGAGAGGTACTGTCCCCACCGAACTTCTCAAATGGTGTAAACAAAACAGGAATTTTTGCTGCGTACGGTTAGCAGAGGCTCCTCCAAAGTAATGTTCTCAGTCTAGAAAAAGATCCCAAATCCTAGGCTGACAGAGAGGAACATAAAGAAAGATTGGGGGGGAGGGGAGCGAGATAACCATCCATAGGGCCTGCACTAACTGGCCAAGGTGACTCCTAAATTCTCAAGTACCCCAGCATCTATGCTCTTGAAGGGCTGTTTGCACCTTTTAGCTGCCTCTCAAACTAGTCACACGGGCCCTGAAAGCCTGAGCTGGGCCACTCGTGGCCGCCATAGCTCTATGCACATAGGTGATCTATAGGTACAGCTATGCAATTGATAACACGCGTACCAAAGGCATGCGGAGTGGGCTCTCAGAGGAAGTGGCCAGTGAGGTTCTGCAGAGTTAAAAGGCGGCCGCGTGTAGAGAACAAAGCCAGGCTGAGGCGGTGGCACACACAGGGTGGCATTTGGCATAAGCTAAAGAATTGTGCTGGAGGATGACCAAGGAGATGGCGGTCACAGATGTGAGACTTCAGAGTCTCCTCCAGGGAACTCAGAGGCATGGGTAATTTGGGCTTGAGTTTGCTGACATGAGAGAGCATCCAAGTCTCAGAGCTATAACGATCAAGAGAGGGGAGCCAGAAGTTGAGAGGGGAAGGGGTTAAGTCACATATTTCATTGTTCTGGTTTTTAAAACACGCTGAACACAGGCCAAAGTATCCACATACATTTTATGCTCTTCTGGCAAAAACCTTGAGGACTTACGGGGCAAGAGCAGACCCCATGCATCTGCCACCGCTCCTTAACCCTATGAGCCCTGGGAAGGCTTCTACAGGTTTCCAACAGTCCATTTGGAACAGGATTGGACTCATGGTGAGTCTAGACTGAGGAGGACTAGTCAAGCAGAGAAGGCCATGTGTATTAAGCACTATGATTAATGCAGGGACTTGTCACGAACTGTTCCAAAAGGTGAAATCTTACTCCAAGCATCACTTTTACTCATGTGACCTTGGACAGACCATTGACGTGACTGAGTGCAAAAGGGGACTTTTAGTACTGGTCAGAGTGCTGAAAGGGTTACTGTGATGTGTGTAAAGTCCTCAGCCTGCTCCCAGGACACAGCTCTCTGCTTCGGCTTGTGCTTTTTAGGTTCAGTATTTACCTAGTTAGTGTTTATAATCAACGAGCCAAACTAACAACCAAACAGTTTCTTTCTCCCTTGACACCCACAACCCAAGTCCTGAAACATACTCTTATACCCCCAGCCAACATTTCCTTTTCCCTAATCCAACCCAGAGCCAGGTATCAGGCAAGCAACAAACCGAAATCCCACCAGACCAAACCCATAGTGGTCCTAAGCTACGCACTTGTCCTACCATGCCTTTCTCCCAGAAACCCCAATAAATAAAGGCTCTGACTGAGCAGAAATTTTTCTGAGGTTCTTCTAGCCTCCTTAATGATGTTGAGACCTAACTATGACTCTTTATGGTATGGTATGATATCGTATGGTATGGTGTGGTGTGGTGTGGTATGGCATGGCATGGTATGGTATGGCTCATCTTCTTGAGAAATGTAATAAAAATCTCCTTTCAAAGCATTAAGGTCTCCATTTGTTATTCAGTCTCCTCCATAAATCCAAACCCCACAGACAATAAACGATAGCGATAACACCGTTTCCTTATGCCACCAAGGAGAGTCCATGTTTGTTTATGTCTTTTCCACCCATCCTTTTTTTTTTTGTTTTTTCGAGACAGGGTTTCTCTGTGTAGCTTTGCGCCTTTTCCTGGAACTCACTTGGTAGCCCAGGCTGGCCTCGAACTCACAGAGATCTGCCTGGCTCTGCCTCCCGAGTGCTGGGATTAAAGGCGTGCGCCACCAACGCCCAGCTCCACCCACCCTTTTTCTCCACCCCTACTTCCATCAGTTTTGACTTCCTCCCAGAAACTTGCCAAATCCAGTCTCTTGCTCCCTGAAGCCTCCACTCTACACAGCTGCTTGCCCATACTCCAGATGTGAATTACTTTGCTGGGAAGGTTTGATGGAGTTCATGAGGTCTAGGGATCAAGTCCAGGCTCTTGCGTTGAAGCTCAGACCTTCTACGTTCAGACCTGGCACTATAGCTCAACATTCCCCACCAACGCCCTTTGACCCTCACACCTCCCCACCTGTGCTCATGACACTGCCCATCTCGAAGATGCCCTTCCCGATGACCCGCAAATGTGGAAATCACCAACACACTCAGCAAACACGGGAACCACCCAATTAGCTGGAATCTTTGAATGTGCTGATGGGCTAGACCTATTGCTGTCTTACTAGAAAAGTCAAATTAATATAAAATCTCCAGTAGGATTTAGAAACCTTTATGAGTTCAGAAATTACTGGAAGCATGACAAGAGCAAACATGTAATTTCTGTTGGTTCCAATCTCAGAGTTGAGAGTATTCTCAATTATTTGGAAGGCCAAGTTCAAATTTTACTTGCTTGGGGAGGTCTACACAGTTTCTTATTTTGGATATCCATTTAGCATCAATTTAATTCTGTTTATTCATATAATAGAAGTATATATGCATATGTATACATGAGTGTGTATATATTTATATATACTTTATAAATATATTATTAAATTAAGATATATTATATAAATATATAATTAATATATAAGTATAGAAATAATCATATATCTAATTCTATTATATAAGTATATAATAAATATATGTAATATATTTATATCTATCCATATTAAATATATGTATTTATTTGTATATATGTCTTTATATTTGTTTTCTCTAGATCCCAAACACTATGACGTCAGTAGTAAAGTAAACCTCAGGGATCCTTTTTTTCAAGCCCATTAGTTCTACACTAAGCAGTTGCTCAGTGAATATTTATTGACTCTGAGTCCCATGGTTACTCCAATTAAACTAAGGGGCTCTTACCAAATGGTAATTACACAGTTAATTATGAGAAATATGGGAAAAGAATTATATAGCTAGGTTTAAACTAATTAAAATAAGTATAGGCCAAGGTATAAGTCTATTAAATTCCAACAGAAAGTAGTAATAGATATAGTAAATTATTCAGAAGCATTATTCTGACATTCAGTCATTACCATTAATTATAAAATTGGGCTAATTTAATTTAATTTTTTTAGCTTGCAAAGATAAAAATTCTTCTAGCCTATAAACAAACCAAATATCAGCTTGTAATTACACAATTTTCTGTCTTTCTTTCACCCATGTCTGCAGTTCCTAGACATCTATTAAAAACATAAAAACTCTAGTCCGATTGCAGATGTCTAAAGCAGGCTACCTCCACCTGCTCCCAAGCCTGAAGAAGGAAATGGGCTGGAGTTGGATACACAGGAGCCCATCCCCAGGTCCTGGTTCTCCCAAGCCTACCTGGAACTGAAGGAGGCCACGCTGTTTGGTAGAATGCACCAGGGCTCAGCCATACTCCTTTAATGAGGACTTCTCCCAGGTCCTCAATAAACATCTGGGATCAACTGATTTTTATCAGCTGACTTTCCTCTCAGCATAATTGTTAGTTGAGATTTAAAACCACTCCTCCTCCCTAGGTGGGTGGCTGGGCCTGGGAAAGGAGAACCATTCCATCGAAACGGAGGAGACGCTCCTCCCAGCTGCCAGAAGAGCAAACAGTGGTTTAGAGGAGGAAAAAAAAATCTCAAAAATTGCCCCAGCATGATTACAGGCTGTCACTAAAACATGAGGAAGGAAGGACTTTTTTCCGACTACAGGGTGTAAGCACAGAAATGATTATTTTCTATTTGGGCCGATGGTAGTCTATAAGCCTTTGAAATGTGAAAAGCCATAATAACTTAAGTGCCTGGTGTGGCTTAGAAAGCATCAAGACGATTACATGGGTCATCTATGCAATCTAGGTTCCTGGATTTACAAACCCTCCCATTTCATGTTCCTGATGTTACTGTTCTCAAATGCCTGCTGTGTGCCCACTCTGGTAGGACACTGGCCATGGTGGATTTAGATACTATCAAGCCACAGATGTTTGACTGGGCTTATCAGCTAGATAAAGCAGGGGGCACTTCCAGGAGTCTAAATATTGCAAGTTTCATAGACTGAGTTAAAATGGAGCAACAGAACCCACAGCCCACCTGGGTGTTCATTGGAGGCAGGGGTCCTGGAAGAGGCCACCTTGAGAACAGAACAGAATTTCTGAAATATTGCTCTAAGTCTCCTTATTCCAGGAGTATAAAGAAATTCTGCTTCAGTTTGACTGTTCCTGAGCCCAGAACTGGGAAAAAACCTTCAGTGGACAGGGCCAGGAGCAGGCTTGACTCTAAAGAGCTTGCTGCAAGTCAAAAGTAGCACAGCTTAGCAGCTGGGAGGCTACCCCCCACCCCCACCCCATCATCTCCTCTGACCAGCACCACTAGCTCCTAAAGGAATAAGCCAGACCTTGACAGATTTTTTTGGGGTTGACATTTTAAGATTTGTTTTATGTTTAATTGTGTGTGTGTGTGTGTGTGTGTGTGTGTGTGTGTGTGTGTGTGTTTGCATGTATGTTTTGTAAATGTACATGTGCATGTGAGTGTAGATGCCCACAGAGGAAAGAGGCATCAGATACCCCTGGTCCTGGAGTTACAAACAGTTGTGAGCTGCCCAACTTGTATGTAAGGAACCCAACTAAGGCCATCTGGAGAAGCAGGAAGCCCTGAGCCGTCCCGAGCCGCTGGGGCGACTTCTGATGTGGTGCAGTGAATGCTGACGATGTGTAACTTGGGACTTTCTTATGTTTAGTGGCTCTGCAGAGTGTGAAGCAACTGTCACTGTACTTGTTTATGTCAAAAGAAAATACCACTGTTCTAGGAAACAGAACTAAAGCATGAAGACCATATTCACTGTTATCTAAAATCATATTAGATAAACCTAAGAAAGACTTTAAAAGTCATTCAGTCTAGCCAGGCATAGAGGTGCATGCCTTTAATCCCAGCAGGTGGATCTCTGTCAGTTGGAGGCCAGCCTGGTCTACATAAAGTTGCAGGACAGCCAGAGCTACATAGTGGAAACTTGTCTCAAAACACACCAACAAAAAATGAGTAAATAAAAACAAAAACATTCAATCTATCTCAAGGGAATATGTTGGCTATTCTGGACCAGACATTAGAGATGAAAAGATTCTAGGAAATGATTTATAGGCCTGGAGAGATGGCTCAAAAGTAAAGTGTTTGCTGTAAACATGAGGAACCAGGTTCAATCTCTAGAATCCACATAAAAGCCCAGGGTGGTGGTGGCATTGGGGGTGGCAGTAGAGATAAGTAGATCCCTGGGGGCTTGCTGTCCAGCCAGCTTAGCTCCAGGTTCAGTGAGAGATCCTGTCCATATAAAACATGGTCAAGAAGGATGAAGACATTCACTACTGACCTCTGGCCTCCACATGAGCTTGCATAGGCAAGAGTGCCCACATACACATCTGTGCATACCACCCCCCGACACACATACTAAAAATGATTTATCTATGGTCGTTGTCTTTACAGAACTAACTGAAAATAAAGAGCCTCTTATATTTACACTTTAAATACAAGAATTATCCAGTGGATCAAAAAACAATCCAAGGGAGGTTAGGATCAGCCTGGGCATTAGAGAATGCTTAAAAGGGAGAGAATAAAACAGAAGAGAATTACAGGATTCTGACTTGTTAGCTATGAAGACGAGGGGATCTCTGTTATATGTGGATGACCTGGAAACATTAAACCAAGTGACAGGCCAGAAAGGGGCGCAGAGAGGATAATTGTCCTTGTATGAAATCCTTAGAGCAGGTGAACTCAGAGACAGGAAGCAGATGTGAGGTTACCCAGGGCATAGTGAGCTGAGACTAGGCAGGGCTGCTCCATGGCTCCGAGAGCCGTGTTACAGACAATGGCACAGTCTGGGAAATCAGTGATGGTCACACCCTAGAATGGGCATGATGAATGCTGATGACCGGAACAGTACACACACTTAAAAACAGTTAAGATGGCAATTTCTATATTCTCTGCAGGTTCTATAACAACTTAAAAAAAAAGAATAATGTCATATACCAGAAGTAAGTGACTCCAAATGGATAAGTAGTGTGGCTTGTGAGTTATGCCTCAATAAGACCGCTCCAGACCTCTAACAGGTATAGAGCACAGCTGGGTGGGAGGAGAAATTTTGAATGTTCGTGTTCAGTATGGCAACTATGATTGACAACATGCAAGTGCAGATGTCAAAATAGCCAGCAGCGAGGATTGCAAATGTTCCCAGCACAAAGAAATGACAAATGTTACAGATGATGGCTGTGCCAGCCTGATCTGACCATTGCGTACTGCCCACGTGTGTTAAGACATCACACCGTACCCATAAACGTGTGTAATTATATATTTAAAAAATTCAGTATCTTTACCTTTTCCTTTAAAACCCCCCATCCCTGACATGTTAGCTGTTATTGTGCAGCCTCACAAGGCTCTGAATATTGTTACAGAATGTTACCAATTTTGTCGGAAGAGTTCAGGACAAGAGAGAAAACCTTGGCCCCGGAGTGTGGGAACCCGGCATCTGGCCTCACTTTGCCACTAAAGAGGCCATAGCTTCTGGGGCTCCTCCCCTGAGCTCTGCTTCCTGAGCCGTGGGACAAGGCAGAAAAGGCAGGTGTTGAGCTTTTGAAACATCATGACTCACACTCCTAATGGACTGGCCTTCTAGCTCCTTCCATCTTTAGGATACCTGGCTAGAACAACGAATTACTTTCCTTCTTATAATAAATATACTTAGAATATTTTAAAAATACGCTCTTAATTCGATTCTCCTTTTCTTAATTTATTATTATTATTATTATTATTATTATTATTATTATTATTATTATTTTGAGACAGAGTCTCATGTAGTCCAGGCTGGCATCCAACTCCCTGAAGATGAACTTCTGTCCTACTTTCTGAACACAAGGATTACAGGCATGCACCACTGTGCCTGATTTATATGGGGTAGGGGTGGCTTCTGACATGCTAGGCAAGCACTCTGTCAGCTGAGCTACATCCCTAGTCCCGGGTTGAGTCTTCCTGCATACAGTTGTTAGCCTGAAATATGTGGGTCAAAGCCACAACTATACAAATGACAACATTTAGTTTTTATACCTCTTGAAACTGGTAGTTAATAAGGACCTGATGGCCCACACTGGTAACAAGGGGCAGAAGGGGTTGAGGCAAGGATCTTGACTTTGAGGCAAGCCTGGGCTAGCTAGCAAACTCAAGGGACCCTGTATCCAAACAAAACAAGAAGGTGAGCTGTGTAGATCAAGAGCGTGCGGTACCTAGGAAAAAACAACTGGAAATCCCTCCCTTTCAACATGCACCGGGATGAAAGAGCGGTTCCATTTACTGCTTAGGAAATTCTGGGGCGCGGGGTCAGAGAGAAGCCGTCGGAGGGGCAGCCGGCCAGTTCTGAAAGCTCCTGGGAGCTTGTTACTGCTGGGTGCCAACTCGCTTCCGCAGCTGGCTCTGAGGCTAGTCTCTCCATAGGTCAGCCAGCAAGACCAAAGAGTTCTAAGTAAGCATCTTTAGAAGTTCAAGGTCTAGACAGAAGAGAATGAGGTCAGGTATTTCAAAAAGCATTTTTTCCCCCCGGTGAAAATTCACTTCAGAAAGGACCACAAGAACCTTTTGAACCAGGTTAACAAGAGGCCTGCATCTCCGTCATCCATTCCATTACTGTCTCAGAACAATAGTAATGAAATGGAAAATAAAAATAATTAGTGAGGAAACCAGAAGTTAAGAACTTTGCCAATTTCCCATATTAGAAGTAACGAAGTCATAGAATCTAGGTTAAAAGCAGCCGGAAGCTAGCACCATACCTTTTCTCTCCCGGTATTCAAACCTCTGAACAAGGTTCCACTTTCAAAGAGAAGCTTTTGAAGGAAAGGGGTGCAGGAATAAATAGCTTTCGCTTTGTGTCCTCTGAAGGTTCCTCAGTCTTTGATGAGGAAAAGAAATACATCACCCCACAAGCCAGTTAGCCAGAATTTATGAAAGCTGAGAAAAAACAGACGGCAGATCTGCCGCCTGTTAGTAAGCAAGCTTGTGCCCACCTCTCCCTGAGTCCTCTTTAAAAAGTTATCCAGCCACATCAAAGTATTGACAACATACCCGGAATCCGAATTCCACCTTGCCTCTGTGGGGTGGGGAGTTTTGACTCGGCTCTTCGAGGGGAGCTCCGATTCCTCCACCCTCTGACCAGTGTGCCCACCATGGTGGTAGACAGCATCTCCTGTGGCCTTGCTGGGGTTGAGGACGGCCTGGTAGGCTGCCGCCGGCAGAAGGATCACGTCCGTCCCTCCTCCTCCTCCTCCTCCTGGAAGATGCTCCACCCAAGGGAGACAGGCCTGGGCAGTTCCTCCCACCGCGGTCCTCCACCCACATCCTCCCCTTGCTTGTGTGTGATGAGTCCTCCCTCAGGAGGCTCGGGGGAAAGTATGGGAGACTGAGATAAGTAAAAAACCAGATTACAGCAGAAATTAAGCATGAGAGTTAGGAACAGAGGCAAGCCAGTTCATACAAGTGCCAAGCTACGTATAATACGGGGTTACTTTTGATTTTTTTTTCCCCTAAAAGCAAATTCCAACATTGAAGAATGGTTGTGTGAGAGATGAGTCGGGGTTTGTATCCGTTCACCTCAGCCTAGCTTTCTCTACCACACGGAATCACTTCCAGTTAACCCTTTCTCCGGAGATGGGGCTTCCATCACAAACGGAACTGGTTTATAACCTCAGTGTTTACTTTAAGCCTTATATGGTACGGGCTCGTGGGGATGGAGAGGTTAAGAGGTTTAGTAGTTCACAGCCATGCATATATTCTCAAAGCGTTTTCGAAAATGAGCTGTCTGTCATGGTCCAATGATCTCCCTCTGTGAGCTAGCCGGAGTGGCTGGCCTCAGTCGGAGAACTGAGGTCACCCTAATATCGCACGCTGCTCACAGGTGCCCCCTACTGGTCAACATACTGGGCACACACAGGTGAGTACGAAAACGGCATTAAAGCTGGGGAGGAGGGGACCAGAGAAGTCTTTCTAGAAAGCTCTGGAATCCCTTGGTTACCTTTGGAACCTATGTTTATTCAACCTAGGTGGAAAAGGCCAAGACTGGATTAAAGGTAGGCAGCACAAGAGGTATTGATATTTAATGTCATTATGACTTTTATATTTAATTAATAGAATGATCTATGCATATAATTTCCCATTTTCTCTTTTCCCAAGATACACCTTGGTTAATTTAAATAAGCTTAAGATTGCTTCTTCAGAAGATAGGTAAATTACACAAATCCCTTGAACTTGATCACAGGGGTTTTTTGTTTGTTTGTTTGTTTTGTTTTTGTTTTGCTATAGTTTCCACAACCACATATCAGTGTTTTAAGGATGTACAGTTTACATATGCAATATTTATTTGGTTGACAATTCCCTGCTATTTTGGCCCTCACCCAATATTGCCCTATTTTTTTTAACATGATCACTAACACATGTTAATTCTTGTGGTACCATTTCTGTGTGATCCCTCCAACATTTAAGAAAATGTTGGTATTATTTGTAGAGAAGGACAGTAGAAGTGAAGGGTGGGGATTTAGATATTTAAAAGTTCAATAGCATGAAACCCAGAC
>CABHPH010160967.1:0-17089 GCA_902168325.1 Peromyscus nudipes
ATGGGAAATTCAGCATTGAGCTGGAACACTCGAGGACCACCCTTGCTGATGGGTATTTGGAATTCAGCACTAGGCTGGAGCATTCGAGGACCACCCTTGCTGATGGGTATTCGAGATTCAGCACTGGACTGGAATACTCGAGGACCACTCTTGCTGATGGGTATTTGGAATTCAGCACTGGGCTGGAGCACTCGAGGACCACTCTTGCTGATGGGTATTTGGAATTCAGCACTGGACTGGAGCACTCGAGGACCACCCTTGCTGATAGGTATGCGAGATTCAGCACTGGACTGGAATACTTGAGGACCACCCTTGCTGATGGGTATTTGGAATTCAGCACTGGGCTGGAGCACTCGGGGACCACCCTTGCTGATGGGTATTTGGAATTCAGCACTGGACTGGAACACTCGAGGACCACCCTTGCTGATAGGTATGCGAGATTCAGCACTGGACTGGAATACTCGAGGACCACCCTTGCTGATGGGTATTTGGAATTCAACACTGGGCTGGAATACTCGAGGACCACCCTTGCTGATGGGTATTTGAAATTCAGCACTGGGCTGGAGCATTCGAGGACCACCCTTGCTGATGGGTATTTGGAATTCAGCACTGGGCTGGAACACTCGAGGACCACTCTTGCTGATAGGCACGGGGAATTCAGGACTGGACTTGTAGGTTGAGTACTGTGGTGAAATCTTGGGCAGTGGGTCCTCGAGAACCACTATGTCCACTTCTCCATCTGCATATTTCTGAGCCAGTTCCTCTGGGCTGTTGTAGAACTTGCCATTATACCAGAGCTGCTCCACTCTCCAGTCCTGGACATCTTTGCTCCCATGATCCACAAGAATCTCTAGCCCTGTGGGCTGCAGGAAGTAACCATTCACCAAACGTTGCAAGAGGAACCAGCTCCAGCGCTTTTTGAAGGTCATAGCACGAGGGGCAACATTGGTGAAGGTCAGACAGCCGCCATTGCAGTCTTGTAGTGTGAAGCCAGTGATATCAAAGAAAAACTCTTGTAAGGGCTTGGTGGCTGTCTTCAGAGTATGGAAGAGGAGGATAGACTCTACTTTGGACATGGGTCTAGATGCCCATGACAGCTCCTGGCCTCCCTTGTGGCTCAGTTTTCTCATGTACATGGGCTGTTCAACTGGCCCCACAGCATACTCAGTGACATTGGGATACTCTTGGGCACCAAAGTAGATGAGGACACGGGCTTCCCGCACAGGTGGCATGGCTCCGTTATCTAGGAAATCCAGTACCTCATACTTCTTGGGCTTCAGCATCTCAATGAGAAACACAGAGTTCTTGGCCAACGTCAGTACCTTGGATGGCTGCAGCTCCAGCTCTCTCCTATTCACCAGGAAGTTGTGTACACACTCCAGCTCTTGAGGACTCAAGTCCCATAATGCCTGGGTCTTGGCATTCAGTGCCCACCTGGAGTGCCTTGCCACGGACACCTGTACCACCAAGATGGTCGTCATCCAGCTCAGAGCCAAGCTCCTTCCTACCAGGTTCATGGCTCTGAAACAGCAGAGGAGAGAGCGCTTAGGTGATTCCCCCCTCTGCAAAGCTAGAGCACTCAGAGTGCTCAGTTCTTACGTGAATTCCTTCCCTTTATCCGGATGAAGCCAGAGCTGTTCTCAGTGCTGTCCAGGCCTCTTGTTGTGCATGTAGCTGTTTCCCCCCCTCATTTTCAAGTCTCTTATACTCTCTCTTATCTAGATAACACCCATGTGTTTCTCTTTTTTTCAGTGTTATCTCTGTGGAGTTGCATTTATCAGCTAGGGACAGGGTGAGCCACAGCAACAGAGTCTTGGTCCTCACTGGCTACAAAGTACTTCTATCCTGGAAGGGCACCAGGTTGTGCTGACAGCAAAACTCCCTTTTTAAGGCAAGTTTTATCAGGATGCATTTTGAAATTCAGTGTGGATATTCAATGTGCAGGCTCTGGGCTCTAGTTGCCTGGGATCAAGTCCTGGGAAATCACAACACTAAGAACTACTGTGTGACCTTGCCCATCTTGTTAAATTCTCTGGGTGTCCACTGTCTTCAGCTGTGAAATGGAAAAAGTAGCAGTAGCATGCGTGTCCCTAAGGCTGTGGAGAGAAAGAAGCTGACAGTGAATGGAAGTGTGTGGAACAACGCCAGCCTTCTGGAACACACAGCATGTTGGCCATGCTTCTCTTTAAAGTGAACCCCGATGATAGTGTGGACCTCAGCACATTGGAGGTTCTGAGCCCTTCAGACTGGCTGGGCTGGGTCTAGGCTGTGAAGCAAGGATAGGGAGAGTTCTGCTCTGCTCAGCCTTCTCTGTTCTCATAGCGGGGTAGTCAAGGCTTTTTGAGCACTCCCAGGTCATCCCAAGTAGTAAGTCAGGATATACCTTCCTCTCTTTCCATGGGGGACGGCATGGCCAGAGTTTTTACTGTTCAGCGAAGTCCCCCAAACACCAGGAATCTCCTGTGTATTTGCAGAGTGAAGGATGTCTCGTCACGCTGGCTGTCCTGCTGTTCCTTGCACTTGTGGTTGAGGTGGGCTGTCTTGTCAAGTTGTGTGCAGAGTTCATACAGCATGGAACCTTTGTCTCTTGTGTCCATGCTGTTAACTGTTACCAGCCCCGGTTTTTCCAGATCCTAACCTGATCTGGATGCTGCTGAGCCCCTGCAGGAAGCTCTTTCCTGTATACCTGTCTACACAGAAGTGACCTCACACCTGTCCTTGACCCCACATGACTCTTTCTGACCATGCCATCCCACTCAATGGTTCCTCTGGGTCTCTGGCTGTACTCCAACCTCCTGCAGGTTTGGGGAAGTCGAGAGGCCTGGCCTATGGCTTGGTCCTCAGGGTGAATGGAGGATTCTGAGAGATCCTTGCTGTCACAGGTTAACCGCCTTTAGGTTCTTTGTCAGAAATCTGGAGATAACTCTCTCTCCTGTTGAGACAGAGGCACAGAAAGGGGCTCAGAGTTCCATGTTGCTGTGTGTTCTCCACCAGCATGGGGCACATGGGCAGGGACCTGGGTGTATTTCACCTAAAAATGGCTTGGAGAATAGGAATTCAGCAAAGGGAAGTATAGGTACTCACCAGGGACATAGACCACAGGAACTGGGCATCAAGGATGCTTTCTGTTTGGAAAGGTCTTGTATTTTATGCACCTCTCATAAGTCTCAGGAACAGCCTGTGTGATCACAAGGTGCCCGGTTTTCCTGGGGTTTCTTCCTTCTAGGTAAGCTTTCTCACTTAGTTCTCTGCCAAATTTATACCCTATCTCCTTTCAAAGTTAGCTAAAATCCTACCCCATCAAGGAACTTCCTATGTTGACTTTGGACATAACTCTGTCCATGTCCCACTCACTGCCCCTCGACACTCAGGTATTTTGCCTGTAGAGAGTGAGCTCTGACTGTGGCAGTGGAAGGTGTGTGTGCACCTGCTCCATCACCTGTGAGCTGCTGGGCTACTGGGCGCCTCAGCATTCTGTCCTCCTGTCTGCTGGTCCTGGTAATCACTGTCAAGGCTGTGATCTGGGGGTTCCTTTGCACTCTCCTAGCCTCCTACCTATGGGACACTATGATTGTTTGACCTCATGGACATGGTCCACCCTGAGGACTTCCCTCTGTTGCTCTGGTGCAGGGAATCCACATTACCTTATGCTTTCATGGCTCAGTCTGACAGGAGTGGATGAGACAAGAGGCTTGTGGGTGAACTCAGAACCAGGGGGGCTATGAGCTGCACTGTGGGTCTACTGTCTGTCTCTGGATAAAGTTCTTTTATTTAGTATCTCTCTCTCTCTCTCTCTCTCTCTCTCTCTCTCTCTCTCTCGCTCTCTCTGTATATGTATGCATGTGTGAGTGCATATATGCACTGGTGCATTTGTACTTACATGTGTGTCTGCAGAGGTCAGAGGACAATCTCATGTGTGATTCCCCAGAAGCTCTTTTCTTTCCTTCCTTCCTTTCTTTCTTTCTTTCTTTCTTTCTTTCTTTCTTTCTTTCTTTCTTTCTTTCTTTCTTTCTTTCTTCCTTTCTTCCTTCCTTCCTTTCTTTCTCTCCTTCCAGTCACTGTCTCACATAATCCTGGCTGGTCTCAAATTTGCTATATTGTTCAGGATGGATCCTATGCCTGATTCTGTTAACTGGGTCAAATCCCCATGGCTGGCTAGGTCACAGGCCCTAGTGAAAAACCTAGTACTACTGTTCTGCTAAATAGACACAGTCCCCTAAGTTCCTATCTTCATACCACAGATTAGTGCATCTCTCATGCCTCCTCAGAGAAACGTCATTTTGAAGTAGATGGTAGAAGTAGACCCACACTTGTCAACATCTAGAGATTATGGAGCATGGAATGCTCAGCTCTAAAGGGACATCTATGTTACATCTCCTCCCTACCAGGCTCCGAACCATCTTAGAAGAGGGAGCAGAAAGACCATAAGAGCTAAAGGAGCAGAAGTCTTCAGAGAACCAGTGTTTGCGGACATGATGGGACCGTTGAGCATGTGAGCTCATGTCCGCTGTTACTGCATACACAGATGTGCACAAAATCAAGCCAGCCCAAATCCTAGCATGAGGAAGGGAGAACTGACCAAGTCCCACCGCTGTCTGAGGAACTGTTGGTAACTGATGGCTGCTGGGGAAGGGAGCGTCAGTTTCCTTCAGGAATGCGGGCCCTGAGAGGCTACTCATGCTCCAGTAGATGACCTCACACTCATGTACATATGAGCAGAACTAAGTGGACCCAGTAGGTATTAAAAACAAAGGGTGCATGAAGAGGAAAAATTAGTGATATGGGGCAAAGACTTGGAGGGGAATAGATTTGATTTAAACACGTTTTATATATATATAAATATTTATTTTTAAGTAAATATATAAATATACATAATATAATTTATATACAAAATATATAATAAAACAAATAAATATATATTTAATGAATAGTAAATAAAATATTTAAATTCCTGTTCCTCTCTAACTGCTGCACATCCCTGTCCACTTTACAACTGGCCTCTTTTACTTCATATCTTTTTGTTTTGGTGACCCAATGAGTTTTATTACAGTTGCTTACAATAGCATGGGAGAGAATATGCACATATGATTATGGGCAACTTGCTGGAGGATACACCACTGAAGAAAATTTCTCTTTCTCTTATTCTCAGGGAGGTTGGGTCCCAGTGAGGCCCTCCCTCCTTCCATGACAGGGCTCTGATGGGCTAGATCTTGCGAAGACCTAGACTTCATGTTTTGGTTTGAGATAGGGCTCACTATATAGCCCTGACTAGTTTGGAATTTGTTATATTGATCTATATTTGTTAATAGATCTATATTGATCTATTGAACTCACAGAAATATGCCTGCCTTTGCTTCTCAAGTGTTGGGATTAAAAGCATGCAGCACCATGCTCAACTCAGATTTCTTGTTCTTTTAAAAATTTGTTTGTTTGTTCACATTTTCACATCTCTATAACACGTACTTTAACCATCAATCCATTCTCCCCTCCTATGGAAACTCAATGGCTTCCTTCTCCCAACAATCCCCTTTCCTACTTTCATGCCTTTTTTCTTGTTGCTCACTGAGTTAGTGAGGTTGCTTGCACAAGCACATTTGATGACTATTTACTTGACAGGGGTCATTTATCAGTGGCTTCATCACCAAGGAATATGACTCCAGCAACCATGAACTGCTTAAAGCTCACCAGGAAAGAACAGGCCTGTGGCTCCCTCTTCCTCACACACAGACGTGCTGATGGGTCCGTACACTTCAGTTTTTAGAGGAGTTTTAGCATCATAGCTGTTTGAGGAGGAGGGAGGAATAGAGAGCTACCCTGTGTCTCTGATGCTTTCCCCGAGCCTCCCCACTATCAGCATCCACCAGTATGGTCCATGTGTAACAACTGCTGAGTCATGGAGCACAACCATTGCCACCCCAAACCCATAATGTGTGCCAAAGTTCATCTTGCTGTGCATCCAGTGAATTCTGACAAGTGTGGAATGACAGGTACCTGCCATCACAGTGTTAGGGAGTGTTCTTAGTGAAGCTCTCCCTGCCTCCCCCCCCCCCCCGCCCCCTGCAGAACCACCTCTGCCTACCATTGATCTGTTGCATTCATTCTGGACAGCCCAAGTCCTACGGAAGGGAGCGTGTTTTCCCTGTGTCTCCATGTCCTTTGTGGCTGACCTCCCTCCTTGCAATCTCTTATCTCCAAATGTCATTTTGCTTTGCCCAGGAGGAAGAAGATGAGGAAGGGCAGTTTAGAACCCTCTCCTCTGACGTAAGTGGGTGACAGGGAGAGGGACACAGTGGCAAGAGAGCCCTAGGGTAAGGGAGAACTAAGCAGTCAGTGACTCTTCCTGCTTCAGCTCAGAGACATGTCCACTCCCTGCAACCCATCTCCTGGTGGTGCTGTCCTCTGTCCCCTCAAGACGCCCTGGAGTGACCTTCTTGTTCCTTTGTTCTCCTGGCTTTCCTGAAGCCTCTTCAGTGTCCTATTCCGTGGGCCCCCCAGCTGCCTCTGCTCCTGCTCAGCAAGAATCTCTGAGTCCCCACTGCATGCACAGCACCATTGTTCAACTGGCAAAAACAGGATAAAGGAAGGGGTGGCTTTTGGCCAGGCTACTCATTATGTGGCTGGAGTGGAAACACATGAACATACACACGTGCACACACGTGCATATGCATGCATGCATGCATGCATACATGCACACACAAGTAGCTGCACATATACAGCTTCCTTAGGTATACCATCAGTGAGGTGGGGAAATTCACCTAGAGTTTCCATAAAAGGGGTCTGAACAGAATACCTCACAGCAGAAAAACTCATTTAACACAAAAATTCAATATCTCGTTTGGCTTCCCTTGCCCTGGACATGGAGGTCTTTTGGGGTACACTAGAAAAGCATGAATCCATTCCACAGCCACCCATCTTAGTACATGGTCCATGTCTTCCACAGCTCTAGGAAGTAGCAGGTGTGGTGGAAGCTAAGGGTTTACTATCTGTCCTCGTGGGGCTCTGAGACTACTAGACAGCAGATGGGACTGGACACTTGACACAGGGTTGTAGGTCCTATGGAGGTTGAAAGGAGGAGGCATCAGGTAGACCTTGTGCCCGAGGATCCAGTGTCTGGTGTATCTGTTGTACCTGGGTGTCCTTGAAGAAATGATATGGTGATATAGAAGAAATTGAAAGGCTGGAGCAAGAAGCTTATGAAGTTTCCAGGTGAGGCCATGTTGGGGACAACCTCAGAAGGAGCCTTGTGCAAGAAGCCCACTGTCACCCAGGCCACCAAATCCTATGGGAGAGACAAAGGCTTTAGTGGGCAAGGAAGTGCTGACTATGGTCCTGTGGAGGACACTATGGCTGGGACATTGTTAGATGTGTCTACAAATTCCTCCAGATGACCTCAGCCCCACTGGAAAGAGGTTGGCTCATCTTTCATGACCTCTGAACTTGCCCTCCACACACTGGCCATACTCCTAAGACTAGGGACAGGTTAAGTTAGAGGGTCATGACAAGGCCAGAGGAGGGAAGGGAGGGACTGGCCTAGCACCTGGTGGTCTTCAGCACTCTCATTGTTCTGAAGGAAATTCTCAAAGACCACAGGGGAGTTCACGGGTGGTTCTGGTTATATAGACCGGTGTGTGGGGTGGTGTGAACTCAGCTGGAGGTATGTATTTTGATCATGCCATTAGTGCACAAAATGAAGCCCCAGATATAATAAAAGTTGTAGACTGCTGAAGTTGTTTGCAGTATGAGCATGTGTCTATTCAGTCCCTCATATGAGTCGAATTTGCCTGTGAAGTTGGTGTCAAAAATGGCCTTCTCAAAGATGAAGAGGAACTATGGATAATGGACAGAGCTATCAGCGTCATAGTAGTGGATGAACTCTAGGAAGGTGGCTGTCTTTGGACAGTCTGTTGCAGGGGAGCTGATTCATGGGTGACACTGCCCAGGCCCCACACATGTATGTGGTCTTGGTCAGCTATCCCGCAAGTGTTCACTATGCACAGCCATAGCCTCTTGAACATTAACCTCGGAGGCAACATGCTCATTCCCGAAGGGAGCAGCTTCAGCCTTGGTAGAGCACAGTGTTTTCTTCTAGACTGTATCAGGGACTATTGGCTTGTTCCACATGGGGGCCAGACTTGTTTAAGTGGCTTGGGAATTCTCCACTAAGCTTGTTAAATATTGATGGCTTCTCTGTGCTCTTGGACAGTGGGTCCTCAAGGACCACCATGTCTGCTTCTCCATCTGCATATTTCTGAGCCAGTTCTTCTGGGCTGCTGTAGAACTTGCCATTATACCAGAGCTGCTCCACTCTCCAGTTCTGGATATTTGTGCTCCCATGACCCATAAGAATCTCAAACCCTGTGGGCTGCAGTAGGTGGTCTTTCACAGTGTGCTGCAAGAAAAACTGGGTGGCCCGATGTCTAGACTCCACACTATGGGGGGCCACATGGGTGAAGGTCAGGGACTGGCCATTGTAGTCCTCTAGTGAGAAGTTAGTGGTGTCAAGGATGAATGAATGCAAGGTTGTGCTGACCTCCTTGATTCAGTGGTAGGGGAGACATACTCTTCTTTGGACACGGGTCTGGGTGCCCAAGATTCTTGTTTCACTGGCCTGGGGGACAGTTCTCTTATGCAGAAGGACTATGGCAGGGGCCCTAGAGCCAACTGAATGACATTAGGGCACTCCTGGGCACCAGTGAATCTGACAACATGGGCTTCTTGTACAGAACATCTTGTTCCTTATTCAGAAACTCTAGGACATCCTTCCTCTTGGGCAGCAGCATCTCAATGAGGAACACAGAGTTCTTGTCTAAAGCCTGTGTGCCAGATGGCTGCAGCTCCAGCTCCGGCCTGCTCATCAGGAAGCTGTGCACAGCTTCTATCTCCTGGGCGCTCAGGTCTGCAAACACCTGGGCCTTGCCATTCAGCATCCAGTTGGGGTACTCTGCCATGGCCATCTGTAGAACCAAGATGATGGCCATGCAGCCCAGTGCTAAGCTCCTTGGTGCCAGCCGCATGGCTCTGGAACTCGGCAGAAGAAAGGAGAGAACTTAGGTATTTCTCTCTCCAGGCCAGCACTCAGAGCACACTGTCTCTAAACCCGTTTCCCTGACTGTGCTTCCTCCCTTACCCAGCTGAAGCCAGAGCTGGAGTCTCTGGGTCCTCACCCACAGTTCACAGTGCTGTCCAGACCCCTGTGTGCTTCCACCCATTTCCTCCCTCTTCTGGAAAGCTCTTATATTCTTTCTTATCTAGATATCTCCCATTGTTTCTCTCTCTCTCTCTCTCTCTCTCTCTCTCTCTCTCTGGTTTTCTAACAATTGGACAACATTCATGAGCTAGGGGTACCATGAGTCATAGTAACCCAAGGCTAGCCCAACAAGGGTTGCAAACTGCTTCTGTCCTAGTGGGGTCAAGGACTTTAGTGACAGCAAAATTCCTTTCTAATGCAACAAATTACCTTTTCTGGGGATGCATATTGAAATTTAGGTTCATGTTTGAAATATAAGAAGGGAGAGTGGTACAGAGGGAGGAAGGAGACATAAGGATGTTTGAAAAGGGAAATGTTTTATGTGGTTGCTGAAGACTACCTTTTTTATATTATGTCACATAGTACATAGATGTAGTGGATGCTCAGGCGCTAGCTGGTTTTTTTTTTTGTCAACTTGACTCAAGCTAGAGCTATATGGAAAGAGGAACTTCAACTGAGGAAAATGTCTTCATCAGTTTGCCTATAGGCAAGTCTATAGGGCATTCTCTTGATGAATGATTAATGTCAGAGGGCTTAGCTTATGGGGGTGGTGCACTCTGTAGACAGATGGCCCTGGTTTGTGTAAGAGAGCAGCAGTCTGGGCAAATCAGTAGCAGCATTGTTCCACGGCCTCTGTTCAGCTTCTGCCTCCAGATTCCTTGCCCTGACTTTCCTCCACGAGGTACTGTAAGTTGTAAGGTGAAATAAACCCTTTCCTCCCCAAGTTGGTTTTGGTTATGGTGTTTATCACAGTAATAGAAAGCAGACTAAGACACATGGGCTACCATCCTTCAAGTTGTTGTCAGGGTGGTCCAAGAGACTCCCAAAATCCATTGCTTTTGGTCGCCTCCTACATCTTGAAGGTCAGAACCTAATGACGAATACACTCATACTTTGGACACAGGAATTGGAGGAATCAAACTGGAATGGACCCAGAAGCCTCATTCCTGGGGACTAGCTCTCACAGCATCAAAAGATTCAATTTCAGCTGCCAAAGGAGAAAAGCAATCTAAAGTCCTGTCCAGCTGTAGAGCCTATGAATCACCAATAGTGACCAGCTTGGCAAGATATCCCCGATGGTGCAACAGTGGCATTTTTATCTTGGGGTAACCAATAACCATCTAATTGGACTTAAGTTTCCCTCAATAGAAGGGAGTTCTTGTATACTCAATCACCTACCCATGGATTTGAGGTCACAGACCCTAAAGGTGAACTTACTACTGCCATTTTCCTGAATCAATATAATTTCTAACTGTATTCTAAATACTTACCCTTATACCCCTAGGTAAATGAAAGCTCTCACCCCTCATCAAAGAAGCTTCCTTTTGAAACAGATGGTAACTGTTACAGACATCGCAACTGATCAAAATGCAGAGAGAATGTGATCTTGGCATGCCCATTCCCGCCTGGTACATCTACAGCACAACTCCTAGGCCTTTGGGAGAGAAAGCAACAGAGGCAGAGTGCAGGGCTCAGGGGTCTGTGCGTCCAGCAGTTCCCATGAGGGTGAGACCGTGGGTGCGCTTCAGTTAAAATACAGTTGTAGAACAGGACTTAGGAAAGGGAAGCGTAGGCACTCATCAGGACATGAGGGGGAGCTGTGCGAGGAACCTGAACATCATCAACACTTCAAGTCTGCTGTTTGAAAATGTGTTCCTATGTCACCAGCCCCACTCACAAGGATGGGGAACACAACTTGTGTCCTTAAAAAAGGCCTAATTTTCCTGTTGGCTTCTCTACAAGAATTTTTTTTTCATTTGGCTTTTTACACCGTTCATATCCTGCTGCTCTGATCAAAGTTGCCTAGAACCTTCTTCTACCAAGGGACTTTCTGTCCCAGTCCTGGATCTTACTCTGTCCACATCCACTCACTGCCCCTCGGCACTTTGGTCTTTAGTCTACAGAGAGCAAACGTCTCTTGACTGTGGCAGTGGAGTGTGTGTGCTGCACCTGCCCCATGGCCTGGGAGCTGCTGGGCTGGTGGGCGCCTCGGCATTCTCTCCTCCTGTCTGCTGGCCCCAGTGTTCATAGTCGTGGGATGTTTTGAGAAGTTTTATCACTGTCCTGGCCTCCTACTTTTGAGTCCCATGCTTATTTGACTTTGAGGAAATGTCCCAGCCTGGGCACTTCCCTTGGTTGGACACTCTTGTCCTTTTGGAGTTGGTGGCTTACAGGAGTGGGTGAGAGAAGGATCTTTTATATAGTACTAACTGAGTAGCACAAGAGCTCAGCTCTGATCTTAGTATTTAATTTTGAAAAATTTTTTTTAAAAGATTTACTTTATTTTACCAGTGTATTCGTATGCTTGAGTGTATGTGTATGCTTGAGTGTATGTATGTACACGGCATATAAGATTACCATGGGGCCAGGCGTTGGAGGCGCAAGCCTTTAATCCCAGCACTCAGGAGGCAGAGGCAGGCAGATCTCTGTGAGTTCGAGGCCAGCCTGGGCTATCAAGTGAGTTCCAGGAAAAAGGCGCAAAGCTACACAGAGAAACCCTGTCTCGAAAAATCAAAAAGAAAAAAAAAAAAAAAAAAGGATTACCATGGAAATCTGAAGAGGGCATTGGGTACCCTGGAACTGGAGTTATTGACAGCTGTAAGCCTCCATGTAGGTGCTGGAAACCAAACCTGGGTCCTCTGCAAGAGCAACAAATGCTGTTGACATCTGAGTCATCTCTCCACCTTTGGAAGTCTGCTTTTTTTTTTTTTTTTTTAAATAAGCAAAGTGTAGTTCATTTTGTGTGTGTGTGTGTGTGTGTGTGTGTGTGTGTGTGTTAGTGTGTATTTGCTAAGGCATGTTGCTTCTTTGTGCATGGGTGTGGATTTCAGAAGAAAACTAAGTGTTTCGTTCTTCAGGGGCCATCCACCATCCTGGTTCTTCTCCTATTACTCTTCCTCCTCCTCTTCTTTTGTTTGAAACAGGCTCTAATTTAACCTAGGCTGGAATCAAACTGATCATGTAGCTGACGATGGCCTGAAACTTGAAATCCTGCGGCCTCTCCCTCCCAGTCCTGGAATTACAGGTGTGGACCGCCACACCTGCATCTTATCTTTTGTCATTTTGAGACAGGTTCTTATTGGCCCAGAACTAGACCAGTAGGCCAGTGGGCTGGCCAGGATGTGTCACAGACCAGCCTGTCTCTGCCTCGATGCTCTGGAATTACAAGTATGTGCTACCACACCCTGCTTTTTTTTCCTGTGGGTTCTGAGGATGGAGGACAAGTCCTGGTTATCACAAGGCCAGCACTTACAGAAATGAGCCATCTATCCTGCCTCGAGATTAAAAAATGATTTTTATTGGCATATACTGATTATGCATAATAGAATATATTTTCAAATGTGTACATATGTGTTGGATCATATTCACCCACTGTTACCCCCTTTCCACTCCTACCAATCTCCTTCCTCTTCCCCTCCAGCCCACCAGCTCCTTTTGTGTCGGTCTCTCTCTCTTTCTGACCCAACGAGTTTCCTGAGTGTTGTTCGCTTGAGCAGGGCTGAAGGTCTGTATACGTGAACATGAACAATCTTCCCAAGGCAACACCACTGTAAAATATGTCTCTTTTCTTCCTCAAGTGCTTTATATTTATATAAACCCTCTAGGATGGGAGGGTCCACATGAGCCCCTCTTCCTTCCAAAACAGAGCTCTGATTGTCCCAATATCGTGCCTACATAGACTTCATTTGCAGACTTGTTTTAAGAGGCGTTTCAAGTTTGTGCCAGAATTGAACAGGAAGCACAGAGCACTGCCTGTTCTCCTCCTGGCTTTACATCTCCCCAGCTACCAGCATCCACCCACTGGTCCATGTGCCACAAAGGTTGAGCCACAGGGACACCCTTTACCACCCAGAACCCATATTGGATTCCAGGGTTCCTGCTGGCTGTGTATCCAGAGGGTCATGACAAGGGTGTGTGAGGGGCAGCTGCCACTGCAGTGTCTGAGGGTTCCCACCTGCCCCCAGTCCTCCAAACTTTCCCTCTTCCTTCCTCCCTGCAGTTGTATCTGGACCATGTACCGATAGTTGGTCTTTTCAGAGGGCACACCTGTAATCCTACAGTAGGCAGTATGTATTTCTTGGGTCTCCATGTCCTTCATGACTAGTCTCCCACTGTAGAATCTCTTATCCACAAATATCCTCGCCCCACCCTGGGAAGGAAGGAGAGGCAGGAGAGAGGCTTAGGACCCTCTGTGATGTGATAGGAGCAGCAGGATGTTGTGGGGAGGTGGCTGGGGGACAAATGACAGAGGAGACATACAGGCCAAGGCACAACCTGGTGGCAAGTGTCCCTCCCTGCTGCAGACAGGAAGCATGCCTGCTCCTTTTAACCCACCTCTTCATGGGGACCTTCTCCATCCCCCCAGAGTGCCCTGGAGAGGTCATCTGCCACCTCTTTCTGGTCTTCTCTCTGCCTGGTCTCTAGCTCTTTCTTTCTGTTGCTCTCACACCATGATTTCACCCCTGGCTGACATTCTTTCCCTGACAGCCTCTTTGATGTTCCATCAGATGCACCTGTGAGCTCTGCTCTGTCACACCACTGTCCCCACTCACAAGTGCCACTGAGCACCAAGCACGTACAGCATGATCAGAAAGCTAATAAAAAACGAGGAAGAAGTGAATGGTGGATTTCAGTCCCCAAGCTACCCCCAGCTTAGCAGGGGTAGTGCGCTGGCTAGTTTTATGTCAACTTGACATACGCTAGAGTCATCTGAGAGGAGGGAGCCTCAGTTGAGGAAATGCCTCCATAATATCAGGCTGTAGACAAGCCTGTAGGACATTTTCTTAATTAGTGATCGATGTGGAAGGCGTCCCATTGTGTGTGGGGCCATCTCTGTGGTGATGGTCCTGGGTTCTAAGCAGGCTGAGCATGCCATGATGAGCAAGCCAGTAAGCAGCACTCCCTCATGGCTTCTGCATCAGCTCCTGCCTCTAGGTTCCTGCCCTACTTGGGTTCCTGTCCTGACTTCCTCTGATGATGAACTGTGATGTGGAAGCTTAAGCCAAATAAACTCTTTCCTCCCCAAGTTGCTTTAGTTGATAAGTCTTTTGCACCCTGAAGGCCTCTCTGCCGGAGCAGCAATTCAAATTAAACCGAATCAGACTGAATTGGAAAAGCCCAGGTTTAACGGGTAAAGCATTCCCAGGTGATTTCCTGGCCCTTCAGAGAGAAGACTGAGAGGAGAGACCGGAAGAACCACGTGTCTGTTTTCTGGGATGCAGCTTATATACCCTATGGGAGTGGTCTTGAGCCTCTCTGGGGGAGAAGCTGTGTTTGGGGGGCTTTGAAGGAGCGGGTTTAGGGAAAGAGATGGGGGAGGGGAGTTGAGGTGGATCTTCCACCAGAACATTCCAGACTCTCTGGGTGTAGGGATGCCAGGGTGCCGGGGGCTGAGGTGGATCTTCCACCAGAACATTCCAGACTCTCTGGGTGTAGGGATGCCAGGGTGCCGGGGGCTGAGGTGGAGCTCCCCAAACATTAGTCCTGGTGTTTCACCACAGCAGTCGAAACCTAACTGAGACAGGTGGCAACAGCTCTCTCTCGCTTTCTCTCCCTCTCTCTCTCTCTCTCTCTCTCTCTCTCCATGTCCAGGACAAAGGAAGCCAAATGAGATACTGAATTTTTGCGTTAGATGAATTTTTCCACTATGCGAGGCGTTCAGGTCTGTTTCATGGAGACTGTAGGTGAATTGTCCCACCTCAGTGATGTTGTACCTAAGGAAGCTGTAAGTGTGCAATTGCTCTGTGTGTGTGTGTGTGTGTGTGTGTGTGTGTGAGTGAGTGTGTGTGTGTGTGTGTGTGTGAGAGAGAGAAAGAAAGAGAGGCAGACAGACAGACAGACAGACAGAGACCGTTGCTATCCCTGCTGTGCTAAGAGGACCTCAGCGGGAAGGAGACACTCCGGCCTCCGTACTGTTGCCCTCTAGGCTGTAGAGAGGAAAGCAGGACCAGCCTATGTGGGGTCAGCCATGTTCACGGGCATGAGGAAGTCCCCGAGGGGCTTGTAGGAGGATGAGAGTGGGGGCCGCTTTGTGTTCTTGGACAGTGGGTCCTCGAGAACCACCGTGTCCACTTCTCCATCTGCATACTTCTGAGCCAGTTCCTCTGGGCTGTTGTAGAACTTGCCATTATACCAGAGCTGCTCCATTCTCCAGTCCTGGGCATCTGTGCTCCCGTGATCCACAAGGATCTCCAGACCCGTGGGGTGCATGATGGCATCTTCCATATAATGCTGTATGATAAACCTTCCATGGCTCTGGTGAACTCTGCACATGGGAGGGCCACACTGGCGAATGGCACACACTGGCTGTAACTACTTTGTAGTAAGAAGCTGGGAGCATCAGGAAAAAAAACAACATATGGTGATTTGCCCTCTTAGGTTTTATAGAAGAGGCTATATTTTACTTAAGAGATGAGTCTTGAAACTCAACATTCATGGCTATCCCCCTGGCTCTGGGGAAAGTGCTGTAGTATAGACTGGCTGCAGTAAGGCCCCACAGCAAACTTGGTGATACTGGAGTGCTCCCGGGCATCGGTGATGATGATAGGGGCTGCCACTCCAGGAGATGTTTTTCTTTTATGGAGAAAATTCAACACATCTTTCTCCTTGGGCAGTATCATCTCAACGAGGGACATGGAGTTCTTTGTTGAAGTTACTATCTCGGATGGCTCCAGCTCCAGCTCTTTCCTATTCATCAGGGAGGTGTGCACCAACCTCCACTCATCGATGCTCACGCTCCAGGATACCTGTGGTTTGAAACTCAGGCTCCACCCGGGGCACTCAGCCATGACCATGTGTAGCACCAAGACTGCACACACCTAGTCTGTGCTAAGCTCCTTCACACCACCCCCATGGCTCTGAACACAGGAGAGGAGAGGACACAGGTATTTCCATCTCCAAGCCAGTACCTCTGAGAGCCTTGCTAGGCCTCATCATTCTCCACATCTCAGCTTCCTCTCTAAATCTAGCTGCAGCCTGAGATGGAGCCTCTAGGTCTCCACTCACAGGCTGCAGTGCTGGCCAAGCCCTGGTGTGCATTTCTATCTATTTCCTCCTTCAATTGCATATCTCCTGGGTAGATAAACTCCCGCTTTCCCTCTTGTTCGGTGTTATCTTAGTGAGGGAACATGCTTTAGCCAGGGGCACAGCTTGGGCACAGCTGCCCAAGGCTTGGCCCCCAAGGGCTACAAAGTGCTCTCTCCTGGTAGTACAGAAGGCTGTACTATAAGCCAAACTTCCTTTTAATGACACAAATTACCTTTTAGGAGATGCATTTTGAAATTGGTAAAGATATTCAATTTCAGGCTCTAGGGTCAAGTGGCCCTGGGTTCAAGTTCTGGTAAATGACAACAGGAAGGATTGCCTTTGTGTAGGCTCTGAGACATGTTATGAGTGACAGCTCTGAAAAGCATTGAAGTCATAGTGTTGGAGGAGAATGTAGGGTTCTCTGTTTGCTCTTGTTTCTTCTGTTCACAACCACAGGTTAGGAAAGTCCACAGCTGCCTCTTCAGTTCTACAGGTTGCTCTGAACAATGTCCCCTGCGTTGGGTAACACGTTCTTGGCTTAGGAGCTCTCTATTCCATCCCTACCTACCCCCTTCCCTTCTGTCTCTCCCTCTCTCTGTTTGAGACGGGGTTTCACTGTATAGCACTGGCTGGCCTAGACCTTGTTATGTAGACCAGGCTGGCCTCGAATTCACAGAGATCTGCCTTTATTTCTCTGCTGATACTGAAGGCATGTGCTACCACAGCTGGCTTCGTCCTCTCTTTCTCTTTTGTGTATCTTTACATGCCTCTGTGTGTGCCCATGCTCCTGTGTGTGCCCATGCTCCTGTGTGTGCC
>CABHPH010160968.1:0-31889 GCA_902168325.1 Peromyscus nudipes
AGACCTCCTCCCCCCTTAAATAAATGACATTCAGCATTTAAAATTAATATATATTATATATATAATTGAATGAATACTGTGAAGGTAATCTATGAATACCACAAATGTGATTAATATCATGAGTGTAATTAATGAATATCATGAGTGTAATTTAAAAAATAAATAAAGTCAAAAAAAATTTAAAAAAAGAAATTCAGATCTGATCATAATATATTGCATGAAATAAAGGTTTTAAATAAAAGAAAAGATTACAGCTTTGCATGGGCTTAGGTTGTAAAAGTTGCTTGCATGGAGGCAATTAAGGTTGATTGCTACATTGTCCTCTTAAAGGCAGTTAAACAAGTAGGCTGAGTACACAGTAGGACAGCACTCTCAAGTCTTAAGTAACCTCAAGGTATGTTATTAACTCTGGTGAAGACATTCAAAAGTTCTTTTCTCTTAGAATGTAAGGAATATTTTATCATAATGCATTGTCATAACATGTGATGTAAATATACAAAAAATTCCTACTAATACTATGTTTTAAGTGAGAAGCTATATTTATATTCATATATTTTGTGAATTTTTTCTTCTTTGGTATTTTTCTTTGTTGTTTTGTCATTGTTTATCAGAATCTCTAATAAGTACAATATATGTATGGCACTTTTGATTTTAAAAGTGTAGTAAATATTTCAATATCCTTCATATAGTTCCAAAATTTGGTAAATTAGTTTTAAGAGGTGATGAAGTGACTCACAAAGAGAAGACACAGAAAACAAGAGAGTTGAACAAATACAGGACAGACCAAGTGTCACAGTCCTTCAACTGACTTTTGTGTCCCATGTGATCAGATGTATTATATGAGAGAAGAGTCTTTTTTCTTTTTTTCTTTTTCATCCTCTTTTTTTTCAGACAGGGTTTCTCTGTGTAGCCTTGGCTGTCCTGGAACTCACTCTGTACACCAGGCTGGACTTGAACTCATAGAGTAACACTTATGCTGGGATTAAAATAATCTATTTTTAATTTAAAAAAATTTTTAAAAGACCTGGGTGACTTCAGATAAAATGTAACTTTCAGTGTTTCAGTTTCCTAAGAAACAACAAACTGTTAGACAGTGTTGCTCTTCTTCTGTGCACATCCTAAGATGTGGGGGACACAACCTGCCCAAGTCACATATTTCTTAGAGGGCAGGTGGGCCCTCCAAGACTTCACATGAGAGTCAAAGGGAGAAACTAAAGACAACAGATATGAGTTCAATTCCAAGTCTCTCTGGTACATCAATTTTCTCAAAAATGCTTTTCCACACATGTTTAACCCAGAACTTTTGGGATTTATAATACTGATCTCTGATAGAAATGTACAACCCGATGAACACTTTTAAATTTTTTAAAAAAGAAATACATTTTCCAACACAAGAAGGAATTTGTGGATAACATATTCAGCAACATTGATAGATGCTTCCTACAGACATGTCTATGATCTCAGCATTTGCCATTAGAAGTCTGAGGGTGCCATGCTTTGATACCATTTTCTGAAACTAGTAATAACCATAAGTTACCTGTGGAGCATTCCCTGAAGATAATACTGTGTGCTCCAAACATCTGGACAGAATCCAGGCATCGGTGCTTTCTAAATGCTCCGGGTGGTCACACAAAGCAGGTGACACTGGGGACAAAACCGCCTGGGACCACAGGTAAGAACCTCAAGGATTTTGAGTCACTGAGACTACTAGACACCAACTCCTATTTTCATAGAAAGATGGTATTTGAGTGAGATTTTGTTTATTTCTGTTATGAAACAGTTTCACTGTACAGTCCAGCAGTACTCAAACTCCTAGCAATCCTCCTGCCTCCACCTCCTGAGTGCTGGGATCCTATGTGTCAGCCATCTTGCTCAACTTTTGAATGAATATTTTTAAATGTGATTTGTCCCATGATATTTCCACAACCAACTTTTCAATTGATGTTACTGTGTCTCAGACACAGAACTTGACTTGCAACTCAATAGGAGAGGAATCATCCTGATCAGGTCATCCTGACAGGACACCTATTTCAAATATTAGAATGTTCATTAACTGAAATTGCATAGATGATGCCTGAGAGATGTCTCAGTAGTTAAGAGCACTTACTGTTCTTGCAGAGGGCACGGGTTCCATTCTCAGTACCAACATGGCTGCTCACAAATGTCTGGAACCGCAGTTCCAGGGAGTCTGATGCCTCTTCTGACCTCCACAGACTCCTGCATGCACGTGATACACATACCTACACTCGGGCAAACACACATACACATAAATTTTTAAAGGAAACTGCATACATGACAGTTATGAACTATGAAAATACTACTGATTAGTTACAGAGTTGAGAAACATCAACATCCCTAGAGAAACTGCTGAAACAGAATCCTGGTCTCCAACATAAACTTTCGGTTTAATGCCTACGAAATGAAACCTGACAATTTTTGTAAGAAGGTAACTGCTGGCCCAGAACCACAATTCTGAGACATTTGAGAAACCGGTAAGAAATTCAGATCTCTCCCCTATGGCTCTCAGCTTCAAGATCTCTGAAATCCTAGGCTAGCTCTGACACCAAAGAGCAGCAGTGTGGAGAAGATGCATCTGCCACAACCAGGGCAGCTCAGCAAGTGTCAAATGCAGAAAACCAGCTGCTTTAAGAAGAACAAGGACAGCCCCTCACAAGCTCCTTCTCTCCCACCCCACAGGACTCCCATCCAGACACAATGGCTGCAGAAAATCACTCTATGGTAACAGAGTTTATCATCAGGGGGTTAACTAGCAGGCCAGAGCTCCAGCTGCCCCTCTTTCTCCTCTTCCTGGGGATCTACACTCTCACCATGGTGGGAAACCTGGGCATGATCACCTTGATTGGACTCAACACACATCTTCACACCCCCATGTATTTTTTCCTAAGCAACTTGTCACTCCTGGATCTCTGCTACTCCTCCGTCATTACCCCCAAAATGCTCATCAACTTTGTATCTCAAAGAAACCTCATCTCCTACGGGGGGTGCATGTCACAGCTCTACTTCTTCCTTGTTTTCGTCATTGCTGAGTGTTACATGCTCACTGTGATGGCCTATGACCGCTATGTGGCCATCTGCCACCCCTTGCTTTACAACATCATCATGTCTCCTGCCCTCTGCTCCCTGCTGATAGTTTTTGTCTATGCCATGGGACTCATTGGCTCAACAATAGAGACTGGCCTCACGTTAAAACTAGACTTTTGTGCGGACCTCATCAGCCACTACTTCTGTGAGATCTTCCCCCTCATGCAGCTCTCCTGTTCTAGTACCTATGATGTGGAGATGACTGTCCTCTTTTTAGCTGGGTTCAATATTGTTGTCACAAGCTTAACTGTGCTCATTTCCTATGCATTTATCCTGTCCAACATCCTTAGAATCAGCTCCACTGAGGGCAAGTCCAAAGCCTTCAGCACCTGCAGTTCCCACTTTGCAGCTGTGGGCTTGTTCTATGGATCCACTGCATTCATGTACTTAAAGCCTTCCACAGCCAGTTCCCTGGCCCAGGAGAATGTAGCTTCTGTGTTCTACACCACAGTGATCCCTATGCTCAACCCCTTGATCTACAGCCTGAGGAACAAGGAGGTGAAGGTTGCCTTGGACAAAACACTGAGGAGAAAACTCTTTTGATGTAAATTTTGATCTTTCTCCATATAAGAATAAGTGATTATACATACCTATACAATAACCTCTACAAGCCTACTCAACTGTGAAGACAAAACAATCACTTCCCTCTATGGTTGAGTATGTGTTTCTTCTAATTTCTTTCTTTCTTCTGCAGCTAGCTCTCATTTTCATTTGTTGACTTTTTAAGGTCTGTGGTAGTTTGAAAGAAAATGGCCCCCAAAAGGAGTGACACTATTAGAAGGTGTGGCTTTGTTGGAGTTGGTGTGGCCTTGTTGGAGGAAGTGTGTCATTGTGGGGGTGGGCTTTGAGGTCTCATATATGCTCAAACCACACTCAGTGTTTCAGTCCATTTCCTTTTGCCTTCATATCAAGATGTAAGACTCTCAGCTCCTTCCCCAGCACCATGTCTTCCTGCATGGCACCATGATGATAATGGACCATGCTGTGGAGCAATCTTTTTGTACAGTTTAGGTATGTTGTACTATCATTGTTTAACAAAGAGCTGACTGGCCAATAGCTGGGCAGCAAAAGATTAGGTGGGACTTCCGGGGGGGGGAAGTGCAGGAAATAAGGGCAGAGTAGGGGAGTCACCAGGAGATGCAGAGAGAAGCAAGATGAACATGCCATGCTGAAAAAAGGTACCACCATACAGCAGAACATAGATAAGAAATATGTGTTAAAGTAAGAGCTAGTTAGTAATAAGCCTAAGCTACTGGCCAAGCAATTATAATTAATAATAAGTCTCTGTGTGGTTATTTGGGAGCTGGCTGGTGGGACAGAGGTGACTGGCAGTCCCAATGAAAAACTCCACCTACAAGACTGAATCTCTGAACTGTAAGCAAGCCACCCTGATTAAATGTTTCCCTTTATAAGGGTTGCCATGGTCATGATGTCTCTTCACAGCAATAGAAATCCTAAGACATAGTCATTTTTCTTCCATTTGGGATTCATTTCCTCCTTCCTAAATCCTTTATTTAACTGTTAATATTTTTATTGTAACTTATAAATTAAACATCAGCATTACAATTTGGGAGTTATTCATGATCTTATTACTGCCCATGTGAAAATATTAATTCGGTTCTGACATTTTTCACATAAGATTACACACATCAGAGTGAGCCATCCCAAAAATAATGAAGTTGTGCACAGTCCCTTTCTCATCAGAATACTTCCTCTTTTTCTTTCTCCTCCCAAGTCATTCCTCCACAAGAATATCAACATGACATTTTATGTTATGTCCTTAGCAACCGTTAAGGTTTGGGTTTGAAATGTCCACCATAAACTAAGAGCTTAGTGGGCAGTTGAAGGCATGATGGGGGCTCTGACTTCATGAACAAACTAATCTACTGGTAGAGGCTGATGGCAAATAACAGAAAGATGCACCAAAGCTGTCTATTAAATCTGAAAAACCCAGGCTTCTTCACAATTATCCTATGCCAAATTCCACAGGCTGAGTGTTGGTGAGCAGCTACCACTAAAGGAGGTTTGCACGCTCTAATAGTGGTGGAAAGTAATGGAACCGTGGTAAGAACTGCAAGGACCACGGCAGTGCTGGCGCTGGGAAGTCTCCAGAGCTGTAAGAATCTGCTAGTAGACATAAAACCCGAACAGCACAACAGCAACATTAGGGAAAGGGGGCAGAGGGGACCAGATGAAAGCAGAAAGGGCAGAAAGTTAGGAGAGCCCAGGCACTGAGGCATCATGAACACTTCACAGAAATTAACCCAGGGAGTTCTACAGGCAGGAGTAAAAAACAGTAGTTTCATATAGAGCTTAACGACAAAAAAATAATCAAGATGAAATTCCATTTAAAACACATATAGGAAAGCAGGATAGTCTCCTACAGGAAACATAAAGCAAGACACAAGAACACACATAAATGGCTGTCATACATTCTTTCAAAAATGATCTGAAACACACACTACAACTCAGGAAGGAACCACAAAAGTTTGAGTCAGAAAAATTAGAAAGCAAACAATAGAATTCAGGAAATGATTAAAGACTATGAGCATGTTGATGTCTGAGGGCTGCACAGAGCTGGCCCTGCCCCTTCACCTCACTACGCCACTCCAGAGAGCACCTCACCTGGACAACACAATAGAGCTGGCCCCGGTGGTGTGAACTCCTGAAAGCCGGCCCCGCCCCTTGGCGTCTTTGGCACTCAGGTGAGCTAGCCCTGCCCCTCACCAGGGCAGGGCTGGAGAGCTGGCTCTGGTGCTATGAGTGTGGAAGAGCTGGCCCCAAAGATGTGAGCTCTGGAGAGCTGATCAATCCAGCCCCTTGCCAGCCGCTATAGGCAGGAGAGCTGGCCCTTGCCTGGGCAAAGCAGGAGAGTTGGCCCTGGTGTCATGGGCGTCGGAGAGCCCATGGGCTGACCAATTCAACTACCACACAGGCCCAGATCCCGGGCTTTGGGATGCTGGGATACCCCAATATCTACCCCATCTAGGAACTGCTGGAACATGTGAAGGGGCTGGTCCTGCAGAACCAAAGCTGCCGGATCCCCATGACACAGGACAACAGTAGACTATCAGAGAGGAGTCCTACTGAGGATCCAGTATTGATGGTGCAGCAGAAGCCAGAGGCCTCAAACCAGACATGACTCATTGCAATGAACATTCGCAAGCAAAGCTATTCAGGCAAAAGGGTGTACTGGGTGACTCACCATGACACATTGCAGCTTGTATGACGAGATTTTTTTTTTCACTTTTATCTTTTTATTATTTTTACTTTTTGTTTTCTTGGGGGGCAGGCTGCAAGGGCCAAGGCAGATATGGACGGATGAAGAGATGAGTGGAATTGAGGTGCAAGCAGGAGGAAGGATTATGGGAGCCAGAGAGGCCAAGGACACCACTGGAAAACACACAAAGTCAAGTGACCTGGGCTCATGGGGATTGACAGAGATTGAACCGCCAACCAGAGAACTTGCATAGGACTGACTCGGGCCCTCTGCATATGTATTACAGTTGTGAAGCTTGGTCTTCCTCTGGGAATCCTAACCGATGGAGCAGGGGCTGTCTCTGACTCTGTTACCTACTTTGGGGACCCTATTCCTCATACTGGGTCGCCTTGCCCACCCTTTAATACAAGGGGTGGAGGGTGGTGCTTAGAGTTACTGCGATTTCATATGCAACATTTCGCTGGTGTCCATGGAGGCTTGCCCTTTCCTGAACAGAAACAGAGGAGGAGTGGATTGAGGGGGCAGGAGAGAGGTGTGGCGGACAGACTGGGAGGACAGGAGGAAGGGGAGACTGTGGTTGGGATGTAAAATAAATAAACTTATTTATTTATTATTAATATTTAAAGATTATATATCATATATTCATATGTATATGAATAGATTTCTTTAAAAGGAAAGTGGCTTACAGTATCTCAAACATGCCTAGAATCCTTAGCAGTTAGGAAAACACAAATGACAACAACTTTGAAGCTTCATTTTAGCCCTGTCAGAACGGCTAAGACCAATAGAACAGCCAACATCAATTGCTGGAAAGGATGTGGGGGATGGGAACCTCCTTCACTGTTGCTGTGGTTGCAAACTGGGTTGGACACTGGAAATCAGTGTGAAAAAAGTCCTCAAAAGCTAAAAATAAATGTACCGTATGACCCAGCTATACCATTCTTTGGCATGTGCTCAAAAGACTCAACATCCAACTCCACAAATACTTGCTCGGCCATATTCACAACTGTGAGAGATCACATCTTTAACCACAACCAGGAAGGGGACAGAGAACACTGCAAGTGGGGTGAGGCTATAAACTCTCAAGACCAGCCCCCACTGATGTACTCCCTGCAGAAATACTGCTCCTCCAAAATACTCCCCAAAGAACACCAACAACCAGGGACCAAGTATTTAGATATCTTAGTCTATGAGGCACCTTTCTCTTTTAAACATTCACATGTTTTATTCCCAATTCCTGAAGTGAGTATGTATGCAAAATATGGAACAAATCATGTTTACTTGAAATAATGAAGAAATGTATTAAAATTAATGCTATTGATAGTTAAAATAATTGTTGAAATATTTTTTAGTATTTTTCAAATATTTTTATTGAAATAGAATTATATCATGTCCCCCCCTTTTCACCCTTCTTCCAGCTCCTCCCAAGCACCCTCCCTTCAACCCCTGCCATGTTCCCCACTCTCAAGTTGATAGCCTGCTTTTCTTTATTATATATATACAAATATATATGTATATAAAAAAAGAAAAACTAAAAATGAAATGAGATTTTTATGGGAAAACAGTAAATACAGAAACTGGGCAAAGGAGAACAAATTAAAGTAGGAGCCTCAGTGAAGAATTCCAGACAAAGAGAACAGAACACAAGATGAAAGATAAATTCAGCAAACATATACACATATGTAGCTAGAGTTTTCCTGCCTGGCCCACAGTCAGGACAAATCTCTGCCACCCGCCAGTCCCACAGCCGCTCAGACCCAACCAAGTAAACACAGAGACTTATATTGTTTAAACAGTTTGGCTAATGGCTCAGGCTTCTAGCTATCTAGTTCTTACATCTTAAATTAATCCATTTCTATAAATCTATACCTTGCCACATGGCTCGTGGCTTACCGGCATCTTCACATGCTGTTTGTCATGGCGGCGGCTGGCAGTGTCTCCGGCTCAGCCTTCCACTTCCCAGAATTCTCTCCTCCTTGTCCCGCCTATACTTCTTCCTGCCTGACCACTGGCCAATCAATGTTTTATTTATTGACCAATAAGCAACATGTTTGACATACAGACCATCCCACAGCACACACACACATATACATGTGTACACACACACACACATATACATGTGTACACACACACACACACACACACATATACATATACATGTGTACACACACACACATATACATATACATGTGTACACACACACACACACATATACATGTGTACACACACACACACACATATATATTATATATTTATGCTCTAATAGTGGTGAAAGGAGAAGAAGGGAAAGGAAGAAGAAAACAAGAACAAAAACAAGAAAAATCATATATCACATAAGAAAATTACCCCAAAATGAACAACAAAATATATCCTGGTAAAGTTATTGGGACATTTTTATGGAAAGAAAGCAGTGATGATTTAAGAACTCTATGGTCCTGAATTTTCCAGTTCTGTCAGAAAAGATCTGAAAACAATGATGACTCCAGAAGCAACAATCCGTCTAGAACCTACTTTGTGTTTCTGAACTTTCATTTCCTCACTAAAGAAAGCAAATTTCTAAAGAACTGGTTGGCTCTAGGTCTGAAGTGAAAAGCGTGAGATGAACGAACCAGAACTTCCTTCATATCAGACAGTCAAAAAGTATTAGAAACTGATGGCACTGGCTCAAAAAGAGTCCAGAGGTGCTGCAGAGACTGCCCAACAATTAAGACTATGTACTGTTCTTGCAAAGGACCCGAGTTCAGCACTCAGCACCCTTATGACTCAACTGCCTACAGCTCCAGTTCCAGGGGATCTAGCACCTTCTTCTGAATTCTGCAGGCTCTGCACTCATGTGTGCACATCCCCACATGATCATCATCTGCAGTCAGGCAGCAGAAGAGGATGAATGGGAGTACTGAACTGGCTGCCTCATTTTCCTCTTTTTATTTAACATAAAACTCCAGTCCGTGAAGTTACAACATTCAGGATGGGCCTTCCCTCCCTAATCTCTCTTGATTCCCTCACAGGTATACCTAAGTGTCTGTCCCTTAGTTGACTCCAAATCCAGTCAATTAACCATTGCAATGTCCACTAATAGATAGATAAAGAAAATTTGACCTGTAGACACACTGGAATATCATTCAGCCCTTAAGAAAACTGAAATTATACACTTAAAGATAAAATAGACAGAAAATAAAATTGAATCATCATGTTAATCAAAAAATAAGCCAACTTCAAAAAGGCAATATCACAAGTTTTATTCAGATGTGGAATCTGTGTTGTTTAAGGACGTGAATATAAAAGTGAGAATGGTACTGCTCACATTTAAAGTGAGTCATCCCAACTAATCTGGAAAATCCCTCACAGACAGGCCCAGAGGCTAATCTCCTGAGTGACTCCAGATCCTGTCAAGTTGATGGTCAATATTAACCATCCTATATGTGCTCATTGGTTTAGATGCCTAGTAAGGAGCCCTCAAATAATTCTCCAGTGGCTACGATCTGAAGTCAGGGAGCTCTCGATGTTTCCATGGAGAATCCTTCTCATATGTGGGAGGCCAAAATAAATGACAGAACCCTGGGATATATGTCACCTGAAAACTTGTTACATATGCAGTTTTCAGATTCATTCCAAACCTACTGAACTACTAAACAAGGCCCAGTAACCTTTTTCAAGCACTAGGTAATTGTGATTACATTTGTACTCTCACCTTCCAGATATCACACAAACGCTTTTAATTAACAGAAACCAATTATTTTTGCAACTAGGTTCAAGATAATCTGGGAAGTGTAGTTTTTAGCTTTCTAACACGCCTAGAAAGATGTAACAGATGTTAAGACAGTCATTTCCGCTCCTCTACTCATTTATTTTTCTTCTCTTTCCTCCAAGAAATGTGCCTCCTATCACTGTAATTTGACTCAAGTTAGAATAAAATATAAAGGAAAATGCTCATCTTAAGGTGACAAGCCATAAAGAAAAAACAATAATGATTAATTTTAATTATAATAAAGTTACAGAATTCATGCAGCAAAGGACATCAGTGATAGATTTGATAGTAATGTAAACCACTCTAAGAAAAACATAATAAATGGGATAACATTTTAATATCCAAACCCCCCATATGTGATAAATGATGAAAATCACAATCATGGTCAAAAATTTAAATAGGCAATGCACGGAGAACCCAGTTTACAGAGGAAGCCTGTAGTGCTGCCCAGCCCACGAAGAGGTTCTCAGATCACTAAACACAGGAACCGGTGATATGTCTTCCTACACCGGGGAGACCGGCAAAAGTTTAAAAGCTGGAGAGGGATGCATGTTAGTGAGGAAGAACACGTGTGCACTGTGGCTGGTCTAGAAAACACAAAGACATTGCTTAGGAAGCATAAGGCTAAGTGTGCACAGAACCCATCAATTCTGGCCCAAGTGTGTATGACTCAAATGTATTGCCTCCCACGTGCACAGGAGGACGTGTGCAAAAACACTTCATGCTATTATTTTTGGTGATAGGAAATGGGCAAAATAGGAGTCCACCTTTGAGGAAGTTAGCAGATCATTTGTTGTGGAGATTTTGCAATAGTTAGGAATAGTCACAGGCAATACAGCTTAGAGATACCCTAAAATAAATATGATGAGAAATAAAACACAATGCTGTTTATGTATGTTAAATTATATGCAATAAAGAAACATATGCAATGTGGGAATATGTAAAACACACACATCTCAGGAGGCAGGGGGTAGATCACTTGAGTCCTGCAGCTCAATACCAGCTTAGGCCACATGGTGATATCTGTCTCAAATAATTAAAATAATGCTTTGATTAACTGAGACTAGAAACGTAAGCCAGATACTGGAAGCAAATATTGGTGAATAATATATCTGATAAAGAACAAGATATGCAAACAGCTCTTCCAAATGAACAATGAGTGCAAAGTTAAATGAATGGGTACCTGTACATCCAGTGAGATATTCAGTGTTAAGAAAAATGAGTTGTAGGACTTATTTGTACATTATTATGTACAATATAAAAGGCTCACATGTACATTATTAACTGAAAGAAGCCAACTTGAAGAGACTAGAGAGCACAACTCCAACTATATGACATTCTGAAAAGAACAAATGCATGGACATGGGAAAATGATCAGTGGTGTACCTGTGAACCAATAATGCTCTGAAATACAAAAGAATGTTTTAAGACAATACCAGTTGACATGGCAACATGGATGGGGAAAACCGCACAAGACCCCCACCTCTAGATAAAGAGCTAAAGTCAATTTATTACTGCTGAGAGATAATCAGTCTTCCCCAGGGACATGCCCCTTAATTGGTTTTGCAATACCAAGTGGTCAGCCCTAAAAACATATATATATTCTAAATAGATTCATCAGGTTGTATTTATATATTTATATGTATGTATAACAATAATAATTAAAAAGAAAAAATAGAGATAATGCTTGAAAGTAGAAGGAAGGCTTGGAGACAGGAGGGTGAACAGTTGGAGGGGATCAGGATATGATAACAGGGAACTAAAGGTGATCAAAGTACATTATACACATGTATGAAATGTCATAACAAACCCACAATTTTGTTTTGTACAATTAATGCTAATAAAAATTTTTAACAAAAACATAAATAAAACTTCCACCTCCTAGACTTGCTCATCGGCGTGTGTGTGCGCACGTGCGTGTGTGTGTGTGTGTGTGTGTGTGTGTGTGTGTGTGTGTGTGTGTGAGTATCTCATGCCCTTGCTCTGTTTCCACACCTGAAATCAGCTCTCCTGATTTCAGCTCTCCACAAACATTCCTTTGGTCTAGGGATATAGTCTGTCTTCAGAACATGTACTTTATAATGTGAGTATTAAGACAGAACTCTGGTGTACCCAGGAATATAAAGAAAGGCAGAGATTCAGATTGAGCACCTCAATTTAGATCCATAGAGAGGTGCACAGGCAGAGAAGGACTGGGGACATGGGTCCCTCTCAACAATTCTAAGATTCTATAGAGAAAGATGAGCATTCTATCTGCTTGTCCCACTTACAAGTGTTTCTCCAGTTCCCCAGACATGCAGATGCCATGCATGAAATAGCATACATAGCTTGTCTCTCACATCACAGTTTACAAATCCAGGATCAGCTAATGATCACCTTCCTGGGAGATCATCATATTCATTCATTTTACAAAGAGGAAAAGAAAGGGTTAAGTAACAAAGACCACCAAATGAGAACAAGCAGAGGCTTATTTAGAGCTTTCAAGTGATTCAGCCGCCTCCGTCTCTTGTTTTGGTAAAGACTCAAGCAGAGGAATGTGGAAACTTTCAGGTGAATAAAGAACCCACTCTGGGACTGTCTTGAATGGAGGTCACTAATGTGAGCTAACTAGAAGCAGGGCATACCATATGACTGATTTAAGGGGCACATCTGGCTTTTGCTGGTTGGTCCAAATAAAAGCAAAAGTAAAACTGAGGGATGATGGCAGTCACTGATCAAACCCTGACTGCTGTGGACCAGTTGCTGTGTGGGTTGTTGTTTGGCTTTCTGGGCTGGTTCCTGTGGAAATTGGAGGCAAGAGATCTAGTGTGTGTGTGTGTGTGTGTGTGTGTGTGTGTGTATCAGTTTTTCATTAACTTTTTCCTATGTGTTGATTTTAGGGCAGGCACTGTTGAGGTGCTAGGTGTCCAAGCAGACAAAGCTCTCCTCCTTCATGGGGATCCTAGTTTGGGAGTTAACAAAAAGCTACACCAGGTGATGGCAATGACTTTCCCACATCTGTGGGATTTGCTTGACTCGGGGTTATGGCAAAAGACCAACTATCTCATCTCCATCTTTATGTCTGAAGGTTTTCTCAGACACTTGAAATGCAGGTCTGCCAGAGCCCCAGCCAGGCCCATAGTGCTGCACAGGAACATGGACAGTGGGAAACAGCCCTAGCTAAAGACTCTTGAGAGATGGTTCTTAAATACTCCAGTCTGCACTGTTTAATTATTTAATACTCGTGCGGGGGTTTATCTGTGTGTGTGTGTGTGTGTGTGTGTGTGTGTGTGTGTGTCTGTCTGTCTGTCTGTGTCTGTGTGTGTGTGTGTGTGTGTGTGTCTATGTGTGTGTGTCTATGTGTGTTCTCTTTGGAATAAGTTTCAGCCACCATTGACATTTCAAACACTATTGGTGTTTTTTCCTGCGCATCCCAATAAACTGTGTACACACTGATCCTTGCAGTAGGCTCTGCGTTTGGGAGACATTGGTGAAAGCGGTCACTAATAAAGTCACACAGTGGGAAACTAGTGCTGTTATCCACCTGGTCTGTAGATTGCCTTCTCTGACGTCTATGCCCCTTCTACTTCTGTAGCCTATCATTTATTTCACCAATTGTATATTGTCAAAACCTATTTGAAAAAGTCCAAAGCAGAGCAATGAGAAGGAGGGACATTACCATCAAATGCACAGCAGCTTTAGAATGGGAGCCGCAATTCAGAGCTAAAGCTTTCACTTGAAAATAGAAGGAAACTGGGTGTAACAAGCCCTGGTAGAGTCACAGGGGCTCTATCCTCATTCTAAACAACAAAACAAGAGGCCTAGTGCATTTAAACAGACACAATGCGACTTGCATGGTAATGACATGGGCTCTCCTTCCTTTCCTGTGCCCCGTTTGTGGGAGCAGAACACAGCGCTCCTGGGGGACATTCAGGCTTTCCCTGGTACTCTGGGCTTTTTCACTCTTTCTGTGAAGCCCTCCTATCCTATTGGCATATGGCTGCTTATCACTCTCCTTCGCTAAAGGCATAGGGCTCTCTCTCTCTCTCTCTCTCTCTCTCTCTCTCTCTCTCTCTCTCTCTGTGTGTGTGTGTGTGTGTGTGTGTCACTCTCTGTCTCTGTCTCTCTCTCTCTCTGTCTCTCTCTTGTCTCTCTGGCTCTCTCTGGCACTCTCTGACTCTGTGTGTGTGTGTGTGTGTGTGTGTGTGTGTGTGTGTCTGTCTCTCTCTCTCTCTCTCTCTCTCTCTCTCTCTCTCTTGTCTCTCTGGCTTTCTCTGGCGCTCTCTGACTCTCTCTCTCTCTCTCTCTCTCTCTCTCTCTCTCTCTCTCTCTCCTCCATCTCCCTCCTTCTGTCAACTGCTGAGGTTTATAGCTCACCTGCCTTGCCCTTCTCTTCACCAGGGATTTACAGAAAGACAGCTCCAATATGAATTAGACACTGACCAAGTTTTATTGCTTTGGGCCAATGATACAACCAGACAAAGCATGTAAGCATGTACTCCAGGAAATGGTTAGAAACAGCTCTACAGTTTTCCAGTCAATAAGAGCTAGACATAAAGTTCTTTAGCTTCAAAAGATGTGTTAACTATTACACCATTCTCAATATTACATTTTTATTTTTATTTGATTTAAAATGGCTAAAGGACATTGAACACTATGTTTTCAGGATCCACAACTCCAATATAATCAAAACAAGTACTCAACTGGTAGACAATCAATGGCTTATTTATTAAATTTCATTTATTGGGGGAGGTACACACACATGTACTGAGGTCAGAGGACAATTTATAAGAACTGGTTCTCTCCTTCACCCATGTGGGTTCCAGGGATCAGACTCTGGGTGTCAACCTTGGTGGCAAGCACTTTTACCCAGTGAGCCATCTCAACAGTCCTGATGAATGATTTTCAAACTTTAGCCAGAATCAGAATGAAGATCATGAGGACAAGGGGCTGAGATTTAGTCCACTGCTGTTCATTTACTAGACCAAAAGATTGAAGATTAAGAGCTTAATCTTCTATATTACTATATATAGTAATATAGCCCATGCTGCTACTTAACTTGAGGTGTTCCTGCCTCGGCTTCCCAAGTGCTGGAGAAGTTGCATATCTACTAAGATTGTGAGTGGTGTTAATGCTGCCGAGCTGGGCTCGTGCTTGGACAAGCATGGCTTTAGACGAAGAGTATCTATACAACTACTTCAAGGGATCCAAAGCATTTGAGACTTGTCAGTTTCACCGGAAAACTCTCTAGCCTCCTAGTTTAAGAAACGTAAGTATCCTTTCCAAGTAGGGCCTGGAAGAATGGTTCCTGTAAATATCAGTGAGGAGAAGAAAGGCTGGTCTGCTATCAATAAGGTGATGATCTAGAATATAGCATCAGCATTCACAGGTGCAGCCATTGCATAGGCTCAGGCAGTGTCCTCCCTAGATGCCCATTGAGATTTGTAAAGTTGCCGTGTAAGAGATAGGAATTTAAGAAATATGCTCTTACAGGGATCTCAGCAAACCCATCTAGGCCAAAAGAATAAGGACTGTCCCATATCATATCCATGGCCCATTGTCCAAAATACATAATGAGATGAATATTCACCAGAAAATCTCTATTTAATAATTTTAGTAGTTTTTATGTATACTGTAGGTGTATGAGTGTTTTGCCTAAATGTATGTATGTGCACCATGTGCATGCCTGGTGTCCTCAAAAGTCTGAAGAAGGCATAGGGTCCCTGGAACTAGAGTTACTGATGGTTGCAAACCTTCATGTAGGTGCTTGGAATGAAACCTGGATCTTCTGCAAGAGTAGCAAGTGCTCTTAACCATTGAGCTATCTCTCCGATCCCTTAGTCTTTTTTAAATAGTTTTAGGTTTCAGAAAAACTGAACAGAAAGTAGAATTACATATATTCTCCTCCTCAAGTTTCTTTTATTAAAATTTTAGTGCAGTACAACTTAAAATACATATACCAGCTGGGCATGGTAGCTCATGCCTTTAATCCCGGCACCCCAGAGACAGAGGCAGGCAGATCTCTGTAAGTTTGAAGACAGCCTGGTCTACAAAGTGAGTTCCAGAACAGCTAGGTCTGTTACACAGAGAAACCCTGTCTCAAAACAGCAAATATATGTGATATATATGTAGATTATTACTTCGCCATATAGTTTATATGAGAGAGAAACAGTTGTAACATGGCGATTGGGAGGTAAGCAAGCCAAAAATCTGAAATTGTAAATAAAGGCTACAGGCAGCCTGTGAATGTATGTCAATCTTTGGAGATCTAGAGCCTTAGTTTCACGTGTGGAACCTAGATAGGATAGTTAGAGATGGCATCATGTCACCTCCCTCACCACTCTCATGAGCCAATAGATAAAAAAGATAAACCCTGAATTAATTAAATGAACAGACTTTCCACTCAGAGAGATGGTAAAAATAGAGGCTGGCCTCCACTTTAGTCCTGGATGGAGCACGACAAGGAAGAAAATCTTATCTCTGGAGAATCCCTGAGCAAATGTAGCACTCATGTGTGTATAGACCTGAAATCTATACTCTCTGACATGCAAAATCTCATGCCAATCATCTATCACAAAGAGGCATGGAGTTAATTTTAGCAGTCAAGTGTGTCTATGATCACTCCTCCAAAGAGAAGTTCAGGTTTGTGTGAAAATATGATATGGAGGCACCTGACCTGGGTTTCTGAAGATCAGGAGTAGCCTCCCTCAGAAGCAGAATTCAGAGATCTGAAGGATTGTAAGGCAGAGCTAGTATGTGGCTTTCCACATCCATACCTGTTTCTCTGTCAGGAGAATCTAGTGCCTACTTACACCAGATAACAGAGCCTGAGGAAACATCTACATGTGCCCTCTGTGATCAATGCAGAAGGACACTCAGCCTCCACCAACTAATGCTTCCACTCAGAAATGTTCTGGGAAAGCAGTATAAAGAATTGAGGAGGGATGGAGAGATGGCTCAGTGGTTAAGAGCTCTGGCTGCTCTTCCAAAGGTCCTGAGTTCAATTCCCAGCAACCACATGGTGGCTCACAACCATCTATAATGGGATCTGGTGCCCTGTTCTGTCATGCAGGCATACATGCAGGCAGAACACTGTGTACATAATAAATAAATATTTTTTAAAAAAGAATTGAGGATAATTTTGAGTCTACAGTGGAAAAGACAAATTGACAACTACTAACAATGAAGTATGTTATGTAGTGATATCAGGTGGATCAGGAGTCAATGGTCATTCATCCTCATGCCTTAAGCCAGTACATCCCTTACTTATGGCCTCTGCTATGGTTCTAGCTGCCTAGCTTCCCTGGACACTTGTCATTTTGCAAATCTGGTTTCTTAACTTTCTCTGCTGTTCTATGAAGTACCCTGTATCTTTCCAAAAAAAAAAAATCCCCACCTGCTGATTTCACCAGGGTCAGATTTCATGTTTTGAGACCAAGAGATGTCACTTTTTTTCAGTAAGAAAATACCCAGATGGGAGGCTGAGAGAAGCAGGAGGGGTGGGGAAGACATTCCAGGCTGTGCCTAGCTCTCTCACACTCCACATCTGGTTACAATTCTCCTTCACTCTCCCTCTGCTCTCCACAGTACTCAGGTTGTATTTGTATTTTTGAATCCCTTCTAGTCTCTCTTTGTTATTTTAAAAATGAACCTACACTTCAGATTCTGTGGTCAACTGTCTTATAAGAGCTACATTTAAAGGAATAAAACCAAATATTAACCCTCTAGTGTCAATAAGCAAAAGGATCAACTCAAAATCTGTGGGGAGACTTCTTAAAATAACTTATTACACCCCCAAATATTTCCAAGCCCAATAAGAAAAAGGCATCCTTATTAAAGACATTTAATACACGGGATGGTTACATTGTATATTTTAAACCATCACAGGTATGCCAGAGATCAATCTTTTATGTGTTATACAAATGCACTATTACATCCCAAAATATTTCCAAGCCCAATAAGCAAAGGGCATCCTTATTACAGACATTTAATACACAGGATAGTCACATTGTATATTTTAAACATCATAGGTATGCCAGAGGTCAATCTTTTATGTTATACAAATGCACATATGTGGAAACAGACACATGCACCTTGTCAGTGGAGGTTACATAAGGACCAGCCTGTAGCCCATTTCATAAAAATTATTTCATAGTTTCATATTTTTAAATGACTATAGCTTTAATATGTGATTTGCCTTGGCTTTCTTGACAGGTAAGTAGCCATATCTTTATTTTACACTCTGTCTTTGCTTGGAATCATGTTGTATATTTTAACATCATTACTGTGAGAACTCATGGTATGCTAATAGTCTATTACAGATACCTTCAACTCACCATTGGTTGGCATATATGTGTGTGTGTGTGTGTGTGTGTGTGTGTGTGTGTGTGTGTGTGTGTATGTGTGTATATACATATATATATGTATATAATCTACAACAATTTGAAAGTAGAAATCATATATCAAACTTTGACTTTTACTCTTTACCTAAATGAATATGGAGTCAGATTCTCTTTCACTCAGCTGAGCAATGCGGTGAGTCACCAGTTCCCAGTCAGCCATAGGATTGATCACAACTGATGCTCAGGGGTATTGCAAAAGTTTGGAGATGTTGTATTTTGTGTTTTTAGATCTCATGTCAACCAAATTCCCAATGGTATGCCCCACTTCTGGTAAGAACAAGAGAACAGCTACTCTGAGTCTCTCTCAGAGCTAAGGCAAGCATCCTACCCCTGAGATAAACTTCCAAACCCAGAGCCCTCCATTTTGGAGACAAGGTACCATACTGGCTATAATTACTGTTGAGATAAAACTCAAATTAACCAGCATGAAGGTAGAGGTCAGTGGTGATCATAGCAGATGAGCAAAGGCTCTCACAACTGATGATACCAGACATATCAAAGTACAGAAAGTGAATCTGTAAGACAGAAACCATCAGCAGCCATGAAATCTACCTTTCTGAAGAAGAGAGCTTCACTGTGGATAACAGGAAAGTACAGAAGGAATACCAGTACGGAAGCCCATACTGCCTGGCTTACAACAACCCCAGAGAGGTAAGAAGTTCTTCTGATTCACTAAAAGTATGCCAATAATTCTGTACACACACACACACACACACACACACACACACACACACAATTTACAGCAAGTTATGGGTGGTTGCAATGTTTCAGAGGCGTCAAACTTATAACGTGAATGCTGGTGACAAGGCAGCGGGCTGATTCTGACAGTGCTGAGGTTTTCTAAGAGAAGCTGCAGAAGATGATTGTAACTAAGAAATATTTGCCAGAGTGAGCATCAAATATAAATGAAATATGTTTGTTCTGGAAGCAAAGGCCAGAGCATGCATTCATTCATCAAGAGTCCAAAGCAATGGCAGGCAAAGACCCAAGGCATTCATAAAGCAGCTACTGTTGCTTTGGATAATGTTATGGGGTCCAATAAAAGCCTTTCCTAAGAGAGGTTTATAAGGTGAGCAATGAGATGTTCCTTGTTTTAATGTGTGTATACATGTCATGTACATGTGTGCATGTGGGTGTCATATAAGAGATTGACCTTTAACCCATAACAGTCATGGGTTAAATACAAATACTAACTAACCCATCTGTTAAATGAGTAAATTATAATGATGACCTTAGCTTTTTCACATGAACCTCCAGGGAACATTCTCAAATAATAAGCAAATAGTAGACAACATTGCCCTACTGCAGAATAAGGTAAGGGTTCTGAACAAGTGTAAGGTAGGCTGAGTTAAGCTAGTGTGTTTAGTGGGTTAGATGGATTAAACATTTTTAACTAATGATGCTTTCAATTTATAATGTGTTTATTGTGTTATAACACTATCATAATTAAGGTGACATTTGTACTGTGATTCCTAAATAATCAGTAGAATCCTTAATGACCAGGAGAAGCTGAGAGATTTCTGGGAAGAGAAAATAGCATGAATTTCTATGGAGCCACAGAAATTTCCATTATATTTAGAAAAAGATGGGTAATACAATGCCTAAATCATTGCACAGCTACAAGAGTAAAATGGGAGAAGTCCTCCAAAGGCCTATGTATGGTTAGGGTTGGCCACCAGGAAGGTGCCTTTGTGAAATGGAGAAAGATTTGAGAGGTTGGGCCTGGTAGAAGGCCTTAGAGCCATTGAGGAAATGGGAGACCCTGGACTCTTCCTTGTTCTGTCTTCTCCCCCTGGAGGTGAGATGAGTGCTTTGCTCCACCATTCACTCCCACAGTGAGGTGCGGCCTCACCACAGGCCCCAAACAGCCAGGCCCAAGGCCATGGCCTGAAAGGTTTAACTGTGGCCAGGATAAACCTTTTCCTCATAAATAGTTAACTCAGCTATTTGTTCTGTTGTACCCGGTTCACAAAACCCCCAGAGACCACCAAGAAGCCGGTTTCTGATGCAAGCACATAAGGGTCCTTTTATTCAGGTTCAACCTGGGCCACCGCATGGCAGATGGAAGGAAATGTGGCGGCGGCCACGAGCCCAGGTGTAGAGAGTTTTTATAGGGAAAAACCACAAGCCAGGAATTACATGCTTGGGGTTGGGTAGAAGGCATATGGGGCGAGGTGATTTCTTGAAACTATTGGTCTAGACTTTGGGCGTGAAACCACATTTGAAACCATTGGATTAGACTTTTGGCGGGGAACCACAACCTGCTGAACAGGATTATCTGGATTGCTCAGAAGGATTATCTAGATATCTCCAAGTGCCATAAACCACAGACAGGATGTCTGCAGGAGGATACTGCTCTGTATCTGTTCGAGTTGTCATGGCACATTCCTGAGATCCTTCCTGAAACCGAGTACAGCAGGTGGTCTGAGATGGTGGCCCTTTCCCTAAGATGGAGCCTGTAAAGTCAAGTCTAGACTTTCACAGTTCCAGGAACAGAAAGCAAACACTTGTCTGCCCTTGCTGTATCTTGTCACTAATCAGAGTCATTGTTCCCTCTGGAAGATTCCACAAGAGATCAAAAAAAGGCCTTCTCACATGTATTACCCTTCAAGGACACAGAAGAAGCCAGCACTCCACTGTGCAGGACTCGGCTGTTTTGGGCTGATTCATAGCGGGGGAGTCATCTGCCTGCAGCCTGTTCCCTTCTTGCTTCATGCTAGATACTTGCTCAGTAAACAGAGTTCAGAACTATGCTACATCTGAGACATATCTTTAATGTCTACAGTTACCTCAGGAAGTAATAAGAGCACATAATGATTTCCTCTTTAACTCAGACATCTCTACGGCTCTGTCCCTGGGCTGTCACCTGCAGTTTGGGTGTAAATACACAGAATGTGTCCCATTTTGAGAGCAACCAGAGAACTAATGGCTGTCGTTGATTTGCAGATAAATATACAATGGCCTGTGTAGAAATCCAGAGATTTCTGTCTCTCACAAAGTTAAGGTAAGAGAGTGGGGCCTTTGTGTCCACTCAGGAAGCAGCAGTACATCATGCTCACTTTACTTCCACACAGAAACTAATGGGAGAAAATACCTCCTATTTCCCTTCCCCATTGCGGAATATGGCGCAGGGTTGATGCCACGTGGGAATCCTTATGGTGGCCTCTGTAAGACACTGTGTAACAACTGGGAAGGGCTTCAACATTCTCCGCATGGCAGAGCCATTGTTTCAAGCACCATTTTAGCTTAATTCTATAGTTATTCATGCCTCCTGAGGTGTTTGTTTCATTAAACAGCTGCGGACACTGCCTTGGAGAGGAAAATAAATGTTTATTCTGCCTCTGCTTCTGAGGAGCAATACTGTGCCTGTTACAGTTCGGAGGAAGGACTCCTACCGTAACCAGGGTGATAATCTTTCTCCATGGAAGCACACACTGGAACGCATTACTTTCAGGGAGACACGAGTGGGCCATTCTTTCTCACTCACTGAATCCTCTCACGCTCAGCAATTCTAAGCAGAATGGAAAATAAAGATTGAGTGATATTTTAATTTTAATTTTTCTCTGGCTATTTTTTGAAGTTTCCCTCGAAAATATGGCTTCCATTGAATTTTGTTTTAATGTTTGCTAAGATTTACTTTTTAAAATAAGTGTGTATTTGTGTATGAGTGTACATACACTCTGTCTGTGCATTAAAAACGAGGGATTAAGCAGCACAGGCCTGAACACGCGGTCTGTCCCAGGAGGATGACCCCCTTCTGCTACTGCCACCTGGTGGCAGCATACCTAAACCTCAAAGAAAAGAATGCAATCCACTCAGAGGCTCCCTTTCGTCCAAGAAAAACTAAAAATAGCAATTTCTAAACTGCATAGAAAGCCAGAGTCTTAATATAAGTATATATTCAAGAGAGGTGTACTATGACATGAGATATAAAGAGGAATAAACAAGAAATGGGATGAATTACTTAAAAATTATTATCAGCCCTTGAATGTAGACAGAGGAAGGTTAACAAAAACAAAGGACATAGGCAAAAGCCATGTAGAAACCTTATACTTTATGAGCTAAAAATACATATTTTTAAAAGATCTTGAAATAAAGGTAGCCTACACGGGTACTGAGAAGCTACAGGTTTTTAATAGAAATTCCCGGTGTCAGATTCAGGACACTTCCCTATGAGTTATTGACCAGTGAGGCCCAGATGCTCCAAAAAGTACAGCCTATTGCTGTTGCTCTTTGATGGCACAATGATTAGATGGTGAGACCCTATTGCTGAAGATACTATACACTTTGGGTTCAGGACACAGAAATCAAGCTAGGACAGATCTCAAAAGGGAGAAGATTGTGGACATCATTCAAAGGAGCAAAAGATCTCTACATATTTTTTTTAAAAAAAATCCTAAGTCATACTACAAATGTAACTGTGAACTCCTAATTTTGTTTTTCAGATGCCCAGCAGTAGCTTCTCTAAATTCCTTTCCATTGGTATATATGTACACAATAAAATATTAATCAGCCATTAGGAAGTACAAAATCATGAGGCTGGAGAAGTGCCTCGATGGTCAAGAACACTGGTTGCTCTTCCAGAGGATCTGGTTCGATTCCTAACACCCACAAAGCAGCTCATGACTATCTGTAACTCCAGTTTCAGGTTTTTCAACACACTCTTCTGACCTTCCTGGGTACCAGGCATGCATGCGGTGCACATACACATGCAAGCAAACCACTTATACACATAAAATGAAAATAAATCATTTTTTAAAAGAAGTACAAAGTTTTACGTCACTTGCAAGAAAATGGATGGAACTGGAGGTCATCACATAGAGCAAAATAAGCCCGATTCGGAGGAACAAGTATCACGGGTTTTCTCTCACATGCAGAATCTAGTTGAAAGGAGAGGAAGAAGAACAACAGGAGGAAGGAATACGAGAGAGTAGCAGCAGACGAACATCATCAAAGCACGTCATGCACCTGTGTGAAAATGTCATGTGATACATTCTAATTTAAAAGTAGACATGAACCAATTCCATTCGTTATGTACTCAGGTTCCAGGAGCCATAAAACCCACTCCTCCAGGTATAACACAGTTAGAGGGTGATTATATTTGGACACATCACTTCCCATTTTGTATGGGGAACTCATTTTAATGTTATATTTATGATAAAAAATAACAAAAGCCTCACATAGTGGTACACGACTCTGGGAGGCTGAGGCAAGGGGATTTCTGTGACTTCAAAGGCAGCCCTGGACTACAAAGCAAGGACGAACCAGGGCTACTGAGCAAGAATCACCTCTCTCAACAAACCAGCTAGAAACTGACATTTTAGTCAAATCAATTACTATCTCCTTGAAAAAATTCAAGGTCCAGTCAGCAAATGGGGAAATTTAAAAGTTGCACCTTCTCCTCTTGGAGAAGAAATGGGAGTCACGACACCATAGCCAAGACCCACTTCTCTCCAAGGAGGCCTGTTCATATTCGGGAATACATGGACACACTGATCTGCCATGCTTCTCCTCTGTGCTACATGTCTCCACAGTAACTGCCTTGTTTGCAGGGTTTGTTTTTCCTTTTTTAAGAAGTGTGTGTGTGTGTGTGTGTGTGTGTGTGTGTGTGTGTGTGTGTGTGACAGAGACAGAGAGAAACAGAGAGAGAGACAGAGAGAGAGAGAATGGATGGTTTGTTCACATTTATGTCTGTACACCAAGTGGAATGCAATGTCTGCAGAGACCAGAAGAGGGCGTTGGATCCCCTGGAATCAGAGTGATAGCCAATTGTGAGCCACCATGTGGGTGCTGGGGACCCAACCTTGATCCTCTCTGCAAGAGCAGCAAGTGTTCTTAACCACCAAGCCATCCCTCCAGCCCCATCATTTGCAGGTTGTTTTACTTAGAACGTGGCAACGTGATTTTTCAGAGTCATTAATAAACCCTAATCCCTGTTCTCTACCCCACTGCACAAAAGTTACACATGGAGAAAAACAATTCATTAAGACAAAGTTCAAATAAGCCCCACAAGAGTCAAGAGAAAAATCCTCCGGGATTCATTAAAAGTTCACTTTTCTCTAACAACCTTGGAGGAGTCTGTGCTGGATGATGCAACACCGGGGAAAGCTCCTGAGCGGATGTCACCACAGAGACTGTTGCCATGGAGACTTCATTTCAAATGTGTTTCAATTTTATTAGAACACAAGTGAGTGTTATTTTTCAATTATTTTTATTCTTATTGAGATAAAAGTCACATAACATAAAATTCACCATTTTAAGCATTTTAGAGTTTTTATCCACAGGCTTTTAGTACATCTTGGTAAACACTATTTACTTCCAAAGCATTCTACCATTCCCACCTCACCCCCCAAAAACACTATCATTTCCCTGCTTCCTGTTACTGCCAGCCCATGAACACCAGTGGCCTGAACCTATTGTGGATGTTTCATCCAAATGAACTTGAAGCCTCTGTGGCCTTTATGCTGGCTTCTCTCACTTAGCATAATGATTTCAGGGTTTATCTATGACAGCACGCCTCACACCTCCATTTCTTTCTTTCTTCCTTTCTTTCTTTCTTTCTTTCTTTCTTTCTTTCTTTCTTTCTTTCTTTCTTTCTTTCTTTTAATAGAATGTCATGTAGACCAGACTGGCCTAGAACTCACCACGTAGCAAGGTTCGCCTTGAACCCCTGATCCTCTTGACTCCACTTGCCAAGTGCTGAGATTACAGGCATGCATTACCATGCTTGACTTTGTTCCTTTTTATAGCTGAATAACATCTCATTGTGTGGGAATATTACATCTTATTTGTCCATTTATTAGTTTATAGTCATGTGGGTGGTTTCCACTTTTAGACTTCTATAAACAATGCTACCTGAAGGTTAGCCAAGGATGAGGGCTTAGGACCTACTCAGGCCTTCTGTGAGCAGTGTTCAATCTGAGTGTGCCTGAGGCCTTCTAGGCAGGCAACATGACTAAGCTGGAAAAGCACCTGCCAGGCAAGCCTAAAGACCTGAGTTCAATCCCCAGATCCCACTTAAGGTGGAAAGAGAGAACTGACTCCACAGAATTATCGTCTGACCACCATACTCTGATGCATATGTGCACACACACACAAAACACACACACACTAAAATAAAATAAACATGCAATAATGATGAGTAAAATAGCAATGGCATGTAGTCTTCTAGTTTGTCACAGTCACACAACGCTTTGTGAAGTCCTGATTTACCAGAATAGTTTACTCTCCATTCTCTCCTCCTGTGCTTTCTAGTCAATGCACCATTTGTCTCAGTCGCCATACCTTGCTTCACTGCAACCAATATAATCACCTTTTAATGACTTACAAGTCCCAGCTCCCTACTCCCATTCCACAAGGTCATCTCAGCCCTGACATCATTTCAGGCAAACCCTTTGCGCTCCCCTCACACATACACAATGGAATACTACTCACCTTTGAACATGAACCCAGAAGACACTATGTTAAGTCAACTAAGCAATGGGCAGAAAGACGATTATTCTTGTGGACTCTTGTATGTGGAATCTAAGGAGAAATTAACTGAATGGAACAGAGCAGTGGTCACTGGAGGTGGGAGGGCCCTGCAACAGGGACATGTAGGTCAAAGGGTACAAACCTGCAGTGATATAAAATGAATAAATATAAAGAAACAACATATAGCACAAAGACTACAGTTAATAACTTCATATTGTATATTGGAAATTCTACTTGAAGTAAGAGTTAGGTCTTCTTACAAAACACACAAAAAGTTACATAAGATGACAAGTGACTTAACTGCTTACTGTAGTAGTCATTTCACAATGTATAAATATTCATCTTCTTAATGGGTAGAAGGATGCAGTTGGATAAATGTGCAATGTTCTACAACACAGCAGTGTGAATATGTTGGAAATAATCAATTGTTTATTATAAGATCGTGAAGAGCATGCTGAATGTTTCCAACACAGAGACATGTGTCTGAAGTGACCCAATCATCCTGACCCAATCATCATAATGTTGCATGTATCGAGACAGCCACAATACCCCATAAAATCAGGATATTATTGAGTGCCAATTAAATAAATATTTTATTTGGGGTTTGTGTGTGTGTGTGTGTGTGTGTGTGTGTGTGTGTCCATGTATGCAGGTGCCTGCATGTTACCACATGCATGTGAAGGTCAGAGGACCTTGCATATCCATCCTCACATTCCAGCAAGGCAAGGTCTCTTTCACTGTTTGCTGCTGCGTAGTCCAAGCTAGCTAGCTGGGGATCTTCTGGAGATTCTCCAGTCTCCACATGCCACCTCAGAGTGGGAGCACAGTGGTTATATACAGGCACTGCCATGACAGCTTTTACATAGGTTCTGAGCTTTCAAACTCGGGTCCCTTTATTTGCGTAGCAAGCACTTTACCCACTGAATCATCTCTCCATTCCTAAACAGACATTTTAAAAGATTTTGATTGAAGCACAGAGAGGAACAAAAGTTATGCCCCTGGCAGTCAGTTGGATAAGGAAATGTAAATATTACAAAATATTACATGTATTATAATATTGTACATTTATTGTAATGTAATATTGTAATATCACAATATTAACCAAATAGCCATCTCCTTGAATGGAAGGAAACATGCCATTCACCTTGAATTTCTATAACTAAAAACTTCATCCTGTGTGCTCTCTGCCAGATACTTGTGCCAGGAATGTGGGCTGCTGTCTCCAAAGCTGCTGCCGAGCTGGAATAAGAGAAGCGTCCAGGAGAATTTAAAAGCCACAATGCTCTCTTGCTGAGAAATTGTGTGTTCCCTGGTCACCGCAAGGTCTGTATTAGTACTCCACGTGCTACGAAGTTGGTTCTGATTTTGTCAGTTCATTTGTTGTTTTGTGGGTAGAGGGAGGCCTTCTGAGTCCCCCTGCAGCCCTGCTTGTAGACCTTGCTCTGGAACCACCCATTTTCCCTCCTTGTTCTCAGACATTTGTCAGCTGGATGGCAAGTAGAACTGTCTGACCCAGTGTTCAGCATAAGCTTGGGAACCAGAGTGATGTCAGTCCCAACCATGACTCTGCCACTGCCAAGGCACCTGGCCGTGATTAATCTCTGTAATCTTTCTCCGGATGTCAAGACTTTTATCTAACATGAAGATAATAAGGCACATCCCAAAGGTCATAAGTAATGCTGTTTCTGACCCCCAAATTTAAAGTATAAAGCTCATGTTGCAGTGTGGACTTGTCATATTCACCAGTATAAATAGAAAATCAAAGAGTCTTCCCTAGGGTCTAAGGTGTATAAGTGAAATCAAACAAAATAATGTCCTTTGTTTTATTTGTGTGTGTGTGTGTGTGTGTGTGTGTGTGTGTGTGTGTGTGTGTGTGTATACACATGTTCGTATGTGTTGAGGCCAGAGGCTGACATCTGATGTCTTTCTCAATCACTCTCCATCTTCTATTTTGAGACAGCGTATCTCACTGAACCTGTAGCTCTCCACTTAGAAAAGCAACGAACCCCAGGGATGCTCCTGTCCTCACCTTCCTGATTCTGGGAGGACGGGTGCGCACTTCCACACCAGGCTTTCTACATGGTTGTCAGGGGTCCACACTCGGGTCCTCGTCTTTACACATCAAGCACTTTACTGACTGAACCATTCCTCTAGCCCAAAATTATGTATTGTAAAATGTGACACTGGGAATGTAAATTATAAACAGTATATATAATATCACTTTAGGAAAATAAGGCAATATGAACCCACAGGGAAATCTCTGGAAAGGTAGCATGAAGTAGTTAAGAATGTTCATCATTTGGATAGGAGTGTGATGGTTTTGATTTCTTGTGTTTTATGTGTATTTATCATTTTACATGCATGACAATTGCTTTTTTATTTTAAATTCTTAAAAAAAATACAGTGATACCTTATTGTTTTGTATTGTATTGCTTTGTATTGTATTGTATTGTATTCTTTTGTATTCTATTGTATTGTATTCTATTGTATTGTATTCTATTGTATTGTATTGCTTGCATCTTAATTTAGGTCATACAGTGTCACTGTGTTCAACTTGCCAGTAACTACTATGTCTGAGTTTAATTTACTTAGTTTTAAATTTGTTGCTTATGCTTTTAATGTCAAATCTGAAAAAAACCCACTGCCAAACACAAGGCCATCCCAAACTGTCCTACAGTGGCTGCACCATTTTACATTCCCATCAGCACTGTATGACTGTTCTCCCTTCACACACTGTTGGAAGCACCATAAATTAGCATAGTCATTGCAAAAAAAAAATACAGTACCGAGTTTGCTCAAAATTAAATTCAATGATCAATTTAAAATAGTGCTCCTGTTAGTCCACTGCTAAGTATATACATCCAAAGGAATTAAACCAGTATATTGAAGAAATGTATGCACTACCATTCATAATAGCTAAGACATGGAATCAACTTAGGTGTACATCAGTGGGTGGATGGATGGATGGATGGATGGATGAGAAAATGTGATGTATATACACAATGGAATGCTATCACATCATTAAGAGAAAAAAATCTTGGCATTTGCAAAAACGTGGATAAATTAGAAGACACTTTTTTAAAGTCAGGCATATAGAGACAAACAGAATGACCTCATTCATATGTAAAACTGAAAAACTGATTTCACTAAAGGAGATAATAGAATTTTAGTTACCACAAGCTTGCATGGTTGCATGGTTAGGGTGGAGGGTGGCAAGATGTTAGTCAAGGAGGGTAAAATTACTCCTGAATAAGAGGAAAGGTCTATAGGATAGGATATATAGGAGAGAGACAGAGAAACAGAGAGAGATGCGGGGGGGGGGGAGAAATCAGAAAGAGAAGGAGAGACAGACAGAAAAAGAGTAAATGAGTGATTGCCTGGGACCATAGAGTAGAAGAAAATGGATAGGTATACAGTAAGGAAAGGGTAGGGAACAGATGCTAATGGCTACGGATTTACTGTCTTGTGTGATAAAAAATACTCTAAAATGGATTGTGATAATGGTTTGCACAACACTGTGAACATACTAAAAGCCATAGAACTATACTCTTCGAATAAGTGGACTGTGTGACAAGTGGGTTACATTTCAATACAACAGTACTTAAAATACAAGCATTTGGGCTGATGTGATGCCTCAGTAGATAAAGGTGTTTTCCACCAAGCCTAATGACCTAAGTTAGATCCCTGGGATCTACACGGTAGAAGCAGAGAAGCAACTTCTACAAGTGGTTGTCTGGCCTTTAAGTCTCACACACACACACACACACACACACACACACACACACACACACACACACTAAATGAATAAAGAAATGTAGTTTTTTTGTTCAAGTATGAGAATTCCAATTTCTCTATAGTCTCACTGATATTTGTTATTACGCATCTGTTTTTGTTGCAATTGTATGCATATGTGGGGGGGCGGGGGTGCCATTGCTCATGGAGGCCAGTAGAGGGCATCAGATCCCCTAGAACCAAAGTTACAGGCGAATATGAGCAGCCTCACATGAGTGCTGGGTATCTAGCCAAGGTCCTCTGGAGACTGCTGAACCATTTTTCCAGGCTGCCCATCTTTTTTATTATAAGCATCTTACTGGATGTTAAGTGGTATCTCAGTGTGAGTTTACTTTATAATTTCCTAATAGCTAATGGAATTTAGCATCTTTTCATATGCTTGTTTGAAATATAAACCCCTTCTTTGAGGAAATGTCTAAGTTTGTCGATTTTCAGTTCTATTATTTTTAGTGTCAAATCTAAGAATTCACTGCAAGATCCAAGGTCATGAAAATATCTTCTGATTAGCTGGGCGGTGGTGGCGTGTGCCTTTAATTCCAGGACTCAGGAGACAGAGGCAGGCAGATTTCTGTGAGTTCCAAGTTAGCCTGGTCTACAGAGTGAGTTCCAAGACAGCCAGGACTGTTTCACAGAGAAACCCTGTCTGGAGAAAAAAAAAAAAAAAAAAGGAACTCTGATGTTATCTTCTGAGTTTCATGGCTTCAAAATAATTTAAAAGATAAAACCTCAACCTCTTTTTTTTTTTTAAAGGGGCTCAAGATTTCTCAACAATTCTCTTGGCTTCAACATATAATTGTCATCCACAGTAACCCTGAGAGGTTGAAAAGCATGGTTAAACCAATATAGTGCTTTGAGAATCAAAGCTTAAACATGTATCACGAATTGTTAGAGGGTCTTATTAATAAAAACAACCTGAAGCCAGGTATTAGGGTGAATGCCGGAAGATCAGAGAAGCAGAACAAGCCACAGCCTCTTCACCTCAACAGTTTCTCAGCTGATCCTGTTTCCTCAGACTGGAAGCCTCTGAGTCCTCATCCAAATGGATCTCAGCTGAACTGTGCTGCTCAAAAGCCTAAAAGTTTAACCAGCCTGGTTCCTGGTTTTCATGCCTTATACACCTTTCTGCTTCCTGCCATCACTTCCTGGGATTAAAGGCATGAGTCACCATGCCTGACTGTTTCCAGTGTGGCTTTGAACTCACAGAGATCCGGATGGATCTCTGCCTCCCAAGTGATAGGATTGAAGGCGTGTGCACCACCATTTTCTGGCCTCTATATCTAGTGACTGTTCTGTTCTCTGACCCCAGATAAGTTTATTAGGGTGTACAATATTTTGGGGAACACAATATCACCACATAAACATATGAAAGTGAAGCAGTGACAGCAGTTGACATTTTTCAGGAAAGAAAAAGGAGATGTGATAAGGAAGTAAAGGAGCCAGATTTCTTGAGACCACAATACAAAAGACACAGAGCAGAGGGGGTTCCCTGGTTCAATCAGTTTTCTTTTGCTCTGTATCTAGTTACACATTTTAATGCTGCCCTCATCTGAACTCTCCTGAGCTCCTCTGAACACAGAAGGAGCACTCTAGATCTCGTCTTTTCTTAGCATACTTATCTTATGAGGACAAACTACATTCCAAGAGAAATTTGTCCAATTTTTTGTAAGTACGAAATTCATGATTGATAATATCTGGTTCTTCTCCAGCAGAACACTGTGCCCAGCCTAGTCTCAGATGCTGGCGTTTCAACAATCCTGGGGTTTGAGCCCAATTCCCAATTTGTTGGATCCAATTTCATATGCAAAGTAAACTCCGCTATTGGCATACACATGCAAAGTGCTGAATCTCACTTCTCTTCATATTTTCTTCCATTTTCAATGTATATGTACCCACAAATATAAATACAATTTTCATAAGTACACAGTTGGGAAAACATACATGAGTTGTGGGTGTGTACAATTCCTTGTTCTTTATTCTTTTCCTTCTTTGGTGACATGTGACCAGATGAGGCACCTACAACAGTTTCTTCATGGCTTTCTAATGTTTACATCTGGGGGACAGAAATTAAACTAGCCAAGTTCCATCAATATTTCTATGCACAGTCTGTTTGGGTGCACACTGTATTCTCTCTCTCTCTCTCTCTCTCTCTCTCTCTCTCTCTCTCTCTCTCTCT
>CABHPH010160968.1:40284-54744 GCA_902168325.1 Peromyscus nudipes
CGGGGCACCTATGTTTAAAAAAAAGTTCTAGATGGACTCTAGGCACAAAGAGAAATACGAAGCAAAAATATTTAGAGAACACTTAAATTTTTTTTCTTATTGGAATAACTGATGGTTTCCTGCATAGAACACATAAAGCACTTTCTGTTTGTTTGTTTTTTAATGATGTAGCTTGGTGTTCTTGTGGGACTCCTAACGGTGGAAGTGGGGGCTGTCTCTGATTCTTTTGCCTGCTCTTGGGACCTTTACCTCCTACTGTGTTGCCTCATCCAGCCTTGATGTGGGGGGTTTGTGCCTAGTCTTATTGTGTTCAGTTGACATCCCTGGGAGGCCTGCTCTTTTCTGAAGGGAGGAGGAGTGGATCTGGGGGAGAGGGAAGGTAGGGGAACTGGGAGGAGTGGAGGGAGGGGAAACTGCTGTCAGGATGTATTGTATGGGAGAAGAATAAATTTAAAAAAAAAATAAAATTTAATTTAAAGAAAGAGAAACAAAAATCCACAGATTGTAGTAGAATGAGAATTTCAAGACATCAGAAAACACCATGAAGAAAATGAAAATGTTACCAGTGGACAGCAAGAGGAAATTAAATAAAACGTGTTTCTCAAAATAGTCTCGGAATATTAAGGAAAGGGTAGGAAAACCAACTGAAAAGCAAAAGTCTTCCACACACTTCATAAAAGACTGGCATCCAAGTGACCAAAACAGCCAATTAGTCATCAGAGAAATTTCAAGTTAAAAACCACAATGTGTTACTTTTCTACACATTCCAAAATGTCTTAAAACGCTTAATTGGAAAAAAAATAATACTGGCAAAGAGGTGTGCCTCTTAGGACTCTCAAAAGCTGTTTGTGAAAGTATAAACAACCACTTGGAAAAACATAAAGGTGACCCTATATATGCATGGCACTGTGACCAGCAATCCTCTTCTGAGCATATATCCAACATAAATACACACATATGCCCACCATGAGATACAAATTACAAGGTTCACAGAAACATTATTTTAGTGGCCAGAACCTGGAAGCCCAAATGACCATCAGTGTGTGAAAGCACAAGTATGTATATGTTTCTATAATAAAATGGGATGGATGTCTGATTCACATAACAGCGTGGATGAATCTCAAAAGTATTTTGATATTTGTGAATCCAAATATCAAGAAATTAATATAATTTCATGAATATAGAGCACAAAAACAAGCAACAAACTGGGTAATTTTCATATACATAGGAGTCAGGTTTGGCAGCAAATAAATGTCTTTTCCCACTAAGCCATCTCACATTACAAAATAAGAACTGCTGTTTCCTTTTGGGGGATGGAGGAGAGGATGGAGGTTCCAAAGAGGGGTTGGACCCAGGGCTTCACAAATGCTAGGCAACTGAGCTATACTCCTGAGCTATATCCCTGGCCCTCCATCTTTAAGGTGTTAAAATTGCAAAACTAATCTATGCAACTAGAAGTTAGGGTAGCAACTACCTTTGGGGAAGTGAGAACTGTTAGAAGAAACAGGAACACTTCACAGTGTCTGAGGAGAGGACTCAAATGTTCTGCTTCCTGATCAGAGGAAGCATTACCGAACTGCACATGTAGGCATAGTATATTATGTATCTATAGTATACTTCAAAAAGACAAATATTTTTGAGAATCAAAAGACTATATATGCATAACAACCTACCATAAACATTGACAAAAATGGGTGTAATTTAAAGTTGCAGAAATGAGACTCCAGAAAGGGTAATGGAGGGCAGAAAGAAAAAAAAAGCATTCCTTTTGTGGTCCAGATACCTAAATCATTAGTATGCATGGGACAACTCTAAATTAGGGTGGGCCTCTAGCCAGTGAGATGAGGGAAAGGCTGGCCCAGCCTAAACATCTGTGGTCACAGGATAAAAGTATTTATAGAGACCCATATACCACATACATCTAAAAAACGAAAAAGTATCAACCAAGCTAACAAAATTGTTGTATATGTTCTACCTGCCTAGTTTCACACACACACACACACACACACACACACACACACACACACACACACGTGTGCTTTGTAAGGATCAGCAATGTTAGGTTTAATGTAGAACCATTGCACTATCCCAAGTCTCTATCCCAATACAGCCAAGTCCCACACTAAACGTGGGGGCTCACAATTGCATGTGTGGACATGTCAGGGCTTTTAAACTCCAACCATACTAAGTAGCTGCTCCTTAGACCTTGAGTGTATACCCACACAGTCGTCATCCCTTCAGAAGGTGTACCTGAGCCTGAGAAAGGGGCCCACAACGGCCCTGGAAGCAGGCCAAGGCCCATGAATAAGGAGCTGCAGAGCCAAGGATGCTGTAAAGTAGTTTGAAGAGCACACAGGTTCTGCATAGCACAGAATGGGCACATCCCATCAGCCCACATACTCCTTGCCCCCCGGGAATAACAGAGCCAAGGAAGGCCAAAAGGAGGCCAGTTAAGGGCCTTCATTTCCAAGTTTAAGGGCAGTGCTATAGACAAGACTGTCTTGTTCTCCAACCCCACCACATGATGCCAACTTGACCTGATACTTGGGTACTAGTCCACTTTCTGTTAGCGTGAAAAAGTACCAGATATAATCAACTTAAAAGGAAGAAAGGTGGAGATGGGGGTCGAGATCATCACACCCGAGGCCTCCTCGTTACAAAGGGAAAACACGAAGGGAGGATCTGTTTATTTATTGATGGTTCCAGAATCTGTAGTCACTTGGCTCTGCAGTGTTGGGCCTGTGGTGGTACAGTGGCTCATGGCAGAGGTACACAGGGAAAAAAGACGCTGTTTATTTCATGGTGGCCAAGAAGCAAGTGTAAGACAAAGGGCCTGAGGGTTCCAATATCTCCATCAAGGACATGCCTCAGTGGCCTAGGTCCAACCTTTCAATTGCTCCACCTCTTCCCCAGAGTGTCACAGGCTGGCAGCCAAGCCTTTAACACCTGGGCCCTGTGGACACTTACCAAAAGGTAGGCATGCCCTTTGCTTTACAAGCTAGCAAGCACGTTCTCACATACACACCCAAGCCCCGTGGTTTCTCACAGGCTGAACCTTGAGAGAAGAGAAAACAGACAAAGAGACTAGCCTGAAATCATGCAGTTGAAACATACACACTGTTGGGTCCTCCGGGACAACTTTTCCTTCCAAAGGTCAAAGGTCATGCTCTTCCCACTACTCCACACTGTCAGGCCTCCCCCAGCTTCCTAGAGAAAGGGCAAGCTCGACAGAACTGAAAACTGTAAATACACTACCGAAAGAAGACCAGAGTGGGAGAAGGCAAGCTAACGTCAAATGCAGGACAGTTTCTGGGAAGGCGTCTGGACCTAAGGCAACACTCATCAAAGCCTGCTCTACAGGGGTAACTATCCTCGCTGAATCCTGGGGGCGCCATCCCCACCCCAAACCACAAAATGAGAGCCCTCAACACATTTAAGCAATCTCCACCCAAATTCCACACCAATTACATGGGGGGCTGAGCCCACGGCCCCTCCTTCTCTCGACCACTCTGCTGAAAATACTGTATTAATCAGAGGGCAGAATAAAGCCACAAGGCTTCGTCCTCTGGGAGACAACCCCGGCAAGCAGCCTGGCACCAGCCACACGTGAAGCCTGACCCTCCTCCAATGAGGACCCACCGAGGCTACGACTCCCTCTAATTGCCTGAGTGTCTGGCTCAGAGCCTGGACAGTTGTGTAGAGAACCGTTTGCCTGGTCCTAGCACGGATATGTGAGGCTGGGGCTGGGGCACTGTCGGCTACAAACTAGCTCCGGGAAGCGGTCTCCACTTCACCTCACTGTCCCTGGATTGCTAAGGGTGGCAGCCTCCCCTGCACCCCCGAGCTCGGCAGCATCATGTCACTCGCCCACACCGCGGCAGAGTATATGCTCTCTGATGCCCTGCTACCTGACCGCAGGGGCTCTCGCCTCAAGGGACTGCGGCTGGAACTGCCCCTGGACAAGATGGTCAAGTTTGTTACGGTGGGCTTCCCCTTGCTGCTGATGTCTCTGGCCTTTGCCCAGGAGTTCTCATCAGGTAAGAGACCCGACTTCATTCCACCCTGCACCCGGCAGAAAGTGAGAGCCACCTCCTGACTTAAGTAGGTTTCATGGCTTTGGGCTGGACTGGATTCCCAAGAGGCAGGTCATGAGAGAGTCTAAGGCACTCACAAGGCAGAAATCATACAATAAAAAAAATAATAGTGCAGGGGGGCTGGATGGAGTAAGGGGAGGGTGGGGAGTATGAAGGAGAGAATATGCTCAACATACTATATATCCCTGAAACTAAGAAACTAAATGAAAATTTAAAATAACAGTTATCATTTTAGCAGTCACACATTTTAAGTCAAATCAATGATAAAACTATCATTTTGGTTTCTATAGCTGTGAGAGGTTGGGACTCTGTCATCTTTTCAGAACTTGAAGCCCCTTCCTCTTAGCCCACTTTGAACAAACTTTTTTCTCCTGAGCCCTCTTCTCATCCACCCCCACTTGCAGAGTTGATACAGCCTTGTTTAGAGGCGCTCAACAAACCCCTGCTTCTTCTTCATGGCCCTAGATGTGAACAGACATTAACACACGCCTGTTTGTAATGTCGTAAGCACTGGGTTACCTCGGAAAGCCTGCTGTTCCCTCTACTGCGGTCACCTGGGCCCTTGTTTCCTTTTCTGTCTGTGCCCATCAGCTTACTGCATTTCCTGATGAGGTGTTCCTCCTCTCTCTGTTCCTCACCTGCAAGAATGGGAACAGGATTGGTTCACAGCTCCGCCACTTTCTGATAAGAAACAGGAAAGCTAGGTCCTCTCCTCCAAGCCCGTTTTCCTTTCCATGTAGGAATCCAGGCAATAGTCATCTGCTCTGTACAAAGCAAAAGAGCCATCTTTTAATCTAGGTATGGTGCACACACCTGTAATCCCAGCATTCTAGAGCCTGAGGCAGGAGGATGACAAGTCTGTAGTCAGCCTGAGACACACAGTGAGACTCGGTCTCAAAACTAAACAATGCCGACAAGATGGCTCAGCAGGCTGGGTGGTGGTGGCGCTCGCCTTTAATCCCTGCACTCGGGAGGCGGAGCCAGGCAGATCTCTGTGAGTTCAAGGCCAGCCTGGGCTACAGAGTGAGTTCCAGGCACAAAGCTACACAGAGAAACCCTGTCTCAAAAAACCAAAAAAAAAAAAAAAAAAGATGACTCAGCAGGTAAAGGCACTTCCTGCCAAGTCTGCCAACCTGAGTTCAGCTCCAGTACACACATGATGGAGCTATAAAACCACGGTGGAAGGGCAGAAGCAGTTTCTACAAGTTGCCTTCTGACCCCCATGAGTATGGCACAGCCCACACACACACATGATACACATATATAATAATTTCAAAAGTATTTTTTAGACAATGTCATCTCTCTGCTGGGTGGTGGTAGCACAGCCTTTAATCCCAGCATTTAAGGAAGCAGAGGCAGGCAGATCTATCCAAGTTCAAGGCCAGCCTGGTCTACAGAGTGAGTCCCAGGACAGCCAGAACTAAAAGAGAAACCCTGTCTCAAAAAAAAAAAAAAAAAAAAAAAAAAAAGTCATCTTTCTTAAATGGAAATGTCACTATCAAATGCCAAGCCTTCTGATGGCAAACTGCTGAGTTCAAGGAGTCTCTGGTGGCTTCCTGTGTGGGAGCCAGGGGAGAACTTGAGAGTAAAGGCCCGTCAGACCTAAAAGACCAAGTCAGTGCGTTGGTAGCATGGGCCAAACTGTGTGTGCTATTCCGTCATGACCTGTCTTCCCATGAGCCAGCAGTACAGGGCCCAGAAAGCTGAGACTCAGGAAGAAGGCAAGGCCTGCCAGCCACAGAAGTTACCAAGTAATAAGGATGTCCCCTCACCCAGGAAACTCTCGAATGATTTCCATCCCTCTGCTGCAACCAAGGCTGACTCAACGCTCTGCTCCTTTTGCAGGGTCTCCCATCAGCTGCTTCTCTCCCAGCAACTTCAGTGTCAGACAGGCCGCATATGTGGACAGCTCCTGCTGGGACTCACTGGCTCACCATAAGCAGGACGAGGCTGGGCAGTACAAGGTGAAATCTCTCTGGCCCCACAAGGTAAAACAGACAAAGGGGCCGGGCGGTGGTGGCGCACGCCTTTAATCCCAGCACTCGGGAGGCAGAGCCAGGCAGATCTCTGTGAGTTCGAGGCCAGCCTGGGCTACCAAGTGAGTTCCAGGAAAGGCGCAGAGCTACACAGAGAAACCCTGTCTCGAAAAACAAAAACAAAAACAAAAAAAAAAAAACAGACAAAGGCCCTATCAGGATGGCTTCCTGGCTTGGGAGTCGGGGGTAGACTGAGCCACCATACTCCTCCCATTGAACTCCACCCTTGCCCACCATGCTCCCTGCCACCTCACTCTGTCCTCACCCACTCATTTTGGCAGCTGACTTTCATAGTCCAGGAGTTCTTCAAATGCCTGCTGGTGGCTGGTTGCCAGCTTTCATCTGACTGGGAGTTTTGTGCCTGTGGGTGAGCTTGTTGACAAGCAGTTTTAGGTGAAGGGGATCCCTCTGGTATACTTCATTGGAAAGAAACTCAAGTATCAGTATCTAGTCCTATCCCAGGATTGTCTGTTATCTCTGAGAAGAGTCATCCGGTCCTTAATTTGAGAGCAGGGCTAGAGTAGAGCTAGAATCAAGTCTGACTGCTAGTCCTCATGGAACTCGGCCATGGGTCCCACCATTTAGTACTCATTCTGCATGGTTCCCACCATTTAGTATTTCATTCCTCACCCCCCTCAGGATAGTTCTGCCTACAGTAGACTCACGCATAGAGTGGCTTAGTCTCTCCAGAGACAAAACTCCGAGCCTTCTATCAGGAATGGGAAAGGGTGGTTGCTTGGATACTGTACATTGCAGAAAAATCCGCAGGTCTGCATCTCACACTGACTTTTCAGTATCTTGGTTCAAACTAACTTATTTATACTCTTGCTTTTCAGTTTCACCCATCTCTCTAATTCCTGAATCTTTCTGGTTCTGAGTTGCAAATCATTTGTTCTTGTCTGGACTCCCTGCTTTCCCCCCACATCATGTCTTTTATCAGGCAGCTGATCCCCAGCTTTCAATATTTTGCTGCTTTTGTCTCCTCCTCTCCTGCTCACTTTGTGCTTAAATTTTTTCTTTGTTCTTTCTTGTCATCCTAGAAGGCAAAATCAAAGACTTAGTGGAGAAGTCCACAGAGCCTCTGTCACTGGCAGGTCAGCAGCCCAAGACAGTGACAAGTCCACAGATTGGGAGGTCAAAATGCCTGACCATCAGTGTCACCAGGATTATGTGGCTCCACCCCATTGCTAAGAACACACTCTTTAGAAATGAAGGCCTCATTTTCAGGGGGTGTTATTTCTTGAATAGGAGTAAAATGTTTGTAATTTCACTTGAGGCCCCAGTTTACCTATTCTAGTCTTTTTTGTAGTTTTGAAAACATACAGAGACAGACAGACAGACAGACAGACAGACAGACAGACACACACACACACACACACACACACACACACATCTGATGTACTCTCCATCTTTTCCCCGGGAAGAAGTTGCAGGTCAAGGGATCATCAGGAGAATAAGCTCCTAAGCCTTCCATCCTGGCTCCAGATCTTCACTCTTCCACCTGCCGAGTGTGTGGTGCTGTGCAGATGCATGACTTGGCCATAATGCAGCATTCCCTGCTATAAAATAGACATGGGGATGGCACCCCACCAATTAGCATACTTGTGAAAACCAAGTGAAATAATGCATCCTGTGTACTTAGCAACAAATGTAGATTCACAAATCCTTCATAAGTAGAGAGTGTGCCTGAATAAAAAGATGAGTCTACCTCTGTTGGGTGCATAAGTATAATAAGAAAACTCAAGGGAAGGCCCTATCTACCCTGTCAGGGCCACCATAACACAGAGCAATCTAAACAATGGAAACATAAGGGGTCAGCAGGTTGGCTCCTCTGAGGGCTGCAAGAAATAGATCTAACTCTTCTGTTTGGCTCATAGACACATCACCCTGGATATTCTTCATGTATGCATGCCCATCTTCATATGAGGGGTTGGAGCATCTTTAAAAACACCAGTGTAGCTGAGAAGACATGATCTACACATTCCTAAAGGGCCATTTCACTATTAGTACACCTGAAATGAACCCCATATAATTCCAAGAGAGTGTCTGATGGTGTCATTCAACATTGTTGAGGATCCAGAGACTAGAAAAGACCAGTATAGGGCAGGATACATAGAAGAAACAGCATTTTCTCTCCCCTGGAATGTCAGGGCTACTGTTGATCAGAATCTCAGACTAGATATTCAGTCTGCACTGTTGAGACAGAAGAAGCAGGTATCTCCTACCAGACACTTTTTATCCTCTATCCCTCTTCTGCTTCCATTCTTTCTCTTCTCCTTGGAGCCCCAGACAGATCATAGGTCAGAAAACCCGTAGACCATGGATCTAGGTAACACGGAGCTATGTTGTCCCTTCTCTACCAGCCTACTATATTATTCCATGTGGGCAGATAGCTTTAGGTAGTCAACTATACACACTCTCTTCCCTTCTAAAGTGGGAACAGGAGAGCAGTGAAGCCCCCACTTAGCTCTCATGCAAGGCCCAGCAGCCTGGGCTCCCTCCTCAGCCTTCTGCTCTTTGCAGGCTCTCCCCTACTCTCTACTGGCCCTGGCTGTGGCCATGTATCTGCCAGTGCTGCTGTGGCAATACGCAGCTGTGCCTGCCCTCAGCTCTGACCTGCTGTTCATCATCAGTGAACTTGACAAGTCCTACAACCGCTCCATCCGCCTGGTGCAGCACATGTTGAAGATCCGGCAGAAGAGCTCCGACCCCCACGTCTTCTGGGATGAGCTAGAGAAGTGAGTTGCCCGCTCTAGGTTTTTCTAAAGGACTCTGTGGAGCACTAAATTGATACTCATGCAGAATCATCTTCATATTTTCTCTATGCCATCCTTCTCAAGAGAGCAAAGTACTCAGTTAATCCCTTCATTCTTGGAAGGGATGAACCTTCTCATTCCTGTAAAGAGAAGAAGACTCTGCCTCTAGTTTATAGATGAACACACTGAGCCACAGGAATTAATAGCTCTAAAATATTTGTTTATTATTGCCTTGCTCAGAAACCTCAGTTGACTCCCCCTATGCTTAGCAAAAATGTTAGAAGTCTCAAATATCTATCCAAGGCCTCACGCACAATGTCAACTACTTTTCAAACTTCTAGTTACAATTTGAGCATTCCTAACCTCCAAAATGCCCAGTGCTCAAAAATCCAGTTTTTTAAAGATATCATTGGTAAAGTCTTTAAAGTATTCTAAAATAAAGATATAAACCCCACCAAAATCTGAAACACTCCCAGACCCCAAGGATTTAGGATATGGGATATTTAACCTAGCCTAGACAACAAAAAATCTTCTGTTTTGCCTAGGTACTTTCCCCTTATCCTTGAGCAAATCATTGATGGAATTAATTATTCATCTATCTGAGTACCAGACTTAGATTTTGTGTGTGTGTGTGTGTGTGTGTGTGTGTGTGCGCGCGCGTGCGTATGCTGAGGTTCAGGACAGGGGACAAAGGAAATGAAGCTATACTTACCAGTGTGGGGTTAAGATTCTATTGAAGGAAAGCAGGCAGCAAGTAGGCAAAGTACACACATCAAATACGTCTTCATAGATGACAAACAGTATGCACGAGGAAAAAGTAATAGGGGAAGGGAGCGAGAAAGCTCAGAGAAAAGATTGGTGCAGTTTTTAAATGCGTCTGGCATAGCCAGTGGGCACCGCTGAAAGGGGAGTTTACCTAAGATTTGTGATCGATCAATGTTGATGTATTAATTTGTATAAAATGAATGAACTGGCCTCAAAATCAAACTCAGAACACAGAATTCCATTGTTTACATTCCCAATCATAAGCTCATCGCTCTGTAAATCCTACTTCGGCTTTGAGCTTCAGTTAACCTTGCTTGGCAGAAACTCACTTGGACTGTGACCATTCATGGTTTATTGATCGTCCCTGGATTTAAAACACTGTATTTAATGTTTGAAGAACTGAGGAGTACTCACACACCTCCTCTGGGTGAAGAACTGTGGTTATGATGAGGGAGGGAATACAGATTTTCACGGATACTAAAAATGTCATGTTTGGGGCTGGAGAGATGGATCAGCAGTTACAAGTTCTGGCTGCTCTTGCAGAAGAGTTAGACTCTTAGCACTCACATGGCTGCTCACAACACCTGTAACTCCAGTCCCAGGGGCTCCAATGCCTTCTTCTGGCTTCTGCAGGCGATGTGTGCATGTAGTGCACCAACAGACGTTGCAGGCTAACCACCCATGCACGTAAAATAAAAATAGAGTTTAAAAAATTAATGTCATGCTAGATACACAGACCAACTAGTCTCCCACATGACTTTTGGGGTGTGGTTCTAAATGATGCTTCCTAACAGTGCCTTCTTTCTTCCCTTGCCCAGGGCCCGGAAAGAACGGTACTTTGAGTTCCCCTTGCTAGAGCGGTATCTGGCGTGCAAGCAGCGCTCCCATTCGCTAGTGGCCACCTACCTCCTGAGGAACTCCCTCTTACTCCTCTTCACCTCAGCCACTTACTTATACCTTGGCCACTTCCATTTAGATGTCTTATTCCAAGAAGAATTCAGCTGCTCCATCAAGACAGGGCTGCTACATGATGAGACCCATGTGCCAGATCTGATCACATGCAGGCTGACTTCCCTGTCTGTCTTCCAGATTGTAAGTCTGTCCAGTGCAACAGTGTACACCGTACTGGTTCCAGTGATAATCTACAACCTTACACGGCTATGTCGGTGGGACAAACGACTCCTCTCCATCTATGAGATGCTCCCAGCTTTTGATCTCCTCAGTAGAAAGATGCTGGGATGCCCCATTAATGACCTCAATGTGATACTTCTTTTCCTCCGAGCTAACATCTCTGAGCTCATCTCTTTTAGCTGGTTGAGTGTCTTATGTGTGTTGAAGGACACAACCACCCAAAAACACAACATTGACACAGTAGTCGATTTTATGACCTTATTGGCTGGGTTAGAACCCTCAAAACCTAAACATCTCACCCAACAGGTATGTGATGAACACCCATAGTTAAGAAAGGAACCATGGAGAGATAAGTTTTGTCTAAAGTAACTCTCGTTATTCACAAGCTGTACAGAGTAAAAGACCAAAAAAAAAATAATAAAGATGATGATGATGATGATGATGATGATATCCACTTTAAATCGATAAGATTGGATTAGGCTGAATATCCTGTATTTATAAGAACATAGAATCAATGCATGAAAATTCAATGTGAAGTCTAGAAAAGAGTCAAAAATCTGAAAAATTAGGTCTAGAGCATTCTGAGGACAGTGACACTGAATGAATTGAGGTGAAGTCTTGACATTGAACACAGAAAAAGATTCTAGAGGCCATTTATGGAAGAAAGTTCTCACAATATCTACTCACTCTAAAAGTCATGATCGCCTCACCCCAATGAGATTTAGAACAATTTAGTAAGAGATTAATAAGGCTATGAAACCCCTGGAAACACTTTGATTTTGCTTGTCATCTTGCTCTGTAGACATCTTGAGCCTTGCCAAGCCCTCCATGGCCAGCAAAGTGAGACAGCTTAACTTGTAATCTGCTCTTGGGATGTAAGGACAGAAGAAAAGGCCATGAACAGAATCTTTAAGGATCAAATACACTTTTTATTATATAAACTAAAGCTGCTTTTCAACAAGGGCTCAGATTATGGACTATGAACATTTTTCATAAGTCTTAATAGTTCAAGGGATACTAACCTTCACTTACAGCCAACAAATGAAGGCCAGTAGATGAAGGGGTTTGCTGCCAAAGCCTGATGACCTAAATTGAATCCTGGGACCCAAATGGTAGAAGGAGAGAACCGACTCCTACAAGTTATTTTCTGATCTCTACATGCAAATAAATAAATAAATAAATAAACAAACAAACAAACAAATGTTAAACATGAAAGTTACGTTGGTTCACTTCTGTATATTCTCCAGTTCACGGGTCCATCCTTACATCTAACTACCAAAGCTTTGCTCTGATTCTATAGGCTCTGCTTTACCCGCAGTACCATGGTGTCTCTTTTTTTTTTTGGTTTTTCGAGACAGGGTTTCTCTGTGTAGCTTTGCGCCTTTCCTGGAACTCACTTGGTAGCCCAGGCTGGCCTGGAACTCACAGAGATCCGCCTGGCTCTGCCTCCCGAGTGCTGGGATTAAAGGCGTGCGCCACCAACGCCCGGCAACCATGGTGTCTCTTAATGAACATTTTTTAAGCTGTATGTTATACATTTCTTGAGAGAATTTTTACACAAGCCATTAAGATCCTTCTTCATATAGGTGAGTAGAAAAGCCATGTTGCTTCTGACAAATTAAGGTAAATTTACCTAAAGCAGGCCAAGATCTTATAGCTGCTCACCGATGACATTCATAAAAGTCCAACTGCTCAGTGAGTACAGAAGCCTCTCGTGATCTACACACTGCCTACTGCTCCATTCTCTGCTCTTGCTTCCCCATTAGGTAAAAAGATGGCCATGAGTGGTGGAGCAGGGAGAAAGCTGTCCTAGAAGACAGCCCAAGCGTGTTTGTACAGCTTAACAAACTGCTTTAAAACTCTGTCCCCTGCTTTCAATTTTCAAATTAACAGAATGGCTGCACTACGGAAAGACATAACCTTCTTAACTGACAGACAGACATGAGATCAGTCATGGCACTTTGAAAAGCGTCAGGTAGGAGAGAACCAAAACAAACAACAACAACAACAGAAGCACAGCTGCATTTTGGTAGTTGTGTCTTCTGACTGCCAGAATGTTTCTCTGCAGTTAGACATCCTTGAAGCTACAGATAAGTAGTTCTTGCTATATCAAAAACCAAAACACCAGGGCACTTCACCACACCTGTACCCTAGCAAAGGACCTCTGTCTGCAAAAAATCTGAGCTTCATTTTAGTAACATTTACATTGTGGTTCTGATAACACCACCACCTCCTCCTCCTCCTCTTCCTTCACCTTCTCCTTCTGTCCTCAGCCCTTCAACCCACCGCTGTCATGGATATTTCTAGAGGATCATGGGAAGAAATACCATAAAAAGGAAACCTGACCCACCGTGCTTTGGGAGGAAAAGCAAGTCACCTTACTCCATGAAGATGTTACCCACCTCTAACTTCTTAAAAATCCACAACAGAGAACCCTCTGGACTTCTGTCCATATACACACACCCTCAAACAGCCCACTTCAGTCTCTCTTTGGAAGGCTTGCTTTGCGTTGCTAAATAAACTACTGCTTAAACTCTGTGTCTCTAGACAGAATTCTTTCCTTCCACAAGACTAGAAGCTAGAAGCCAACCCCATAACAGCTGCACACAGCTTTCACCGTAATCAGCTACTTGCAGTACCCATGCTTGTCATGACACTGTTTGGACATGCAGTCTTGCCTCCAGGGTGGACGTCTCTGCCCTTTACTGTACCAACAACTACTTCTACTTTAGGGTGCCCAGGAGTAGCTCCTTCAAGAATTCTTCCTGTTTTCTCCCTCTTTCCCTAGATGGTTGCTAAGCAAAATCTACTTCAGAAATAAACATTCATACTATATCAATATTGCAAATGTATTTGCCTTCCTTCTTGAATGAAGATTTCTAATAGTTGTGTCATAGTAGGCACTAGTCTGCTTAAATCAGTCAAAGAAAACAAGTTTGTCGGTAGCATCACAGGCTTTGGAACACAGAAACTCGTGCACATAGTCCAATATCAAAGGGCCTTGGCCACAGAGATGTGTGTCACACGAACTGACCAAAAAAGCCAAACAACGTAGAAATAAATAATACCTTTTTAATTTATAAAATATGCAAGAAAAGTGTCTTAATTGTAAAAGAGAAAGTCTCTAATGAAGAAGAAACAATAAACATGTTTATTCATATTCCACTAAAGTCCATTGGCCAAAACAGCCTGCAGACTAAAACAGAGGCTGGGAGTTTCCTCTCAGTAGACACGACACATGAAGAAGATGAATAATACAAATAAAGTCAGCACAGTTAGACAGAAAATCAGGCAATTAAAAATAATGCTTTTAGTAAGAATAAAGTCAATTTTGATTACTATGACTGTTTTCAGGTTCCAAGCGATTCCAGTACATATTTTCAAACACAGTGTATTTTATAGTCTGTCACAATTCTGACAGCTTCCAAAACTAAATCTACAGGACTGCCTTGGGTACCTTTGTGAAGGCACCTAGAGCTTCCAGAACTAAATCTACAGGGCTGCCTTAGGCATATTTGTGAAGGCAAATGGCACCCTAGAGCTGTACCATTAGACAAAATCACATCCATCAAAAGCAGCTTATAACCTGGGCAGTTACAAGAAAATATCTACAAGCTTTTTCTCTGTGTTAAAATCCATTTTGTGGCAGGGTGGTGGTGGCACATGCCTTTAATCTCA
>CABHPH010160969.1:9568-44746 GCA_902168325.1 Peromyscus nudipes
TTTTTTTGCAAAATGAAAAGGATCCTTTGAGAGAGCTGGCTCTCATGTAGCACCTGTTCCCTGAGAACGACGGTCCTTTGAAACATCTTTCTCATTAGTGCCAGCAGCCACATGTTATTGCTGAATTTATTTCCCTAGAATCAAAGAGGAAAGAAGTTCTAATGACCACCCCCTACCTAATTCAGCTCAGCTTCCCCCTAGGTGTCAGGCAAACCCCTCCCCTAAGGCCCTGTACTTTTTTTTTTTTTTTGGCTTATTCCTTTACAAGACAGTTGTGGGGAGGGCTGTGTGGAAAGGGCACCAGTGTGAAGGGAGCCTGGGGGAGAGGCACAGAATGAGCCTGTAGGCCACTATCCTCAAGGACCCTGACCCCGTAGAAGAAAGACAAGTTTCCATCAGTGACTTTAGGGAAATTACCCCAGGAAGGCAGGGCACGGCAGAAGTCACCAACGGCTGCGGAAGGGGCACAACACACACTGAAATCCTCAAGGCTGGGCCAGAGACTTGCACTCCCTAGACTGCCTGCTTGTCACCACCCCCTCAGGATGGTGATGTGAGGGCAAGCAGGTTGGCACTAGCCTGGTCAACGCCAGACTGCCCTCTCCTGCCCCATACCCTGCCTAGGTCTCCTCGTAATGAGGAGGGCTGATGAGCACATCAAGGGGTTGCTTCACTGAAGCCAAAGTGATCCACCTGCTTCTGACAATTAAATAAATGCCACTTGGATCCTGCTCAGCGTTCTCACTGGCATACAGGCCAGCAGCATGCTGCTCTCCAATAATCCAGGAGAAATAGAAACAGAAAGGATAGTTTGCAGGTCTTACCCCCAGCTTATGAACATACCTAGAAAAGGGGGTTTGCTTAGAGTGCAGGGGTGAAGCCTTTCCAGCCCTCCTCCTTGCTTCCCAGAGGGGTCTGAACACTCAACCTTGGTGTCTCCATCTGTCAAATGACAGAGATGACATTTGCTCTTTGCCTCCCTCCAAGGTGCCCTTGATGTACAGAGCTAGGGATTTACAGTTGGACTGATTTTAGATACTGCCTCTGTTTCAAAGAAATTTGAAAGCTTCTTGTGGCGGTGCACACTCTAATCCTACTGGTGAGGTAGAGATGGGAAGATCAGACACTCAATGCCAGTTTTGGTTACATAGTGAGTTGGCAACCAGCCTGAGTGCCACAGGAGAGCCTGTCTCAAAAACCCAAAACCAAACAAAGTTTGAAGTTTGAAGTCATTTACACCAAATAGTGGAATAACAGGGCGAATGCAATAAGAGTGAAATGGAAAGGGCCTGACTGTATAGCTTAACTCATTTTATTGGAGGTGGCAGGGATTTACTAGGAAAATAAAAACCCACAGACAGATTGGAAAGATCCAATGCTGTGATGGTTAGCTTAAATTATCAACTAGACACGATCTAGAATCACCCAGGAAGAGAGTCTCAGTGAGGAACTGTCTACACTGATTTTGCCTATGGGCGTGCTGTGGGGATTGTCTCAATTATAATAACTGATGCGAGAAGACCCGGCCCACGATAGGTGGCACCATCCCCTAGGCAGGATGTCTTGAACTCTATGAGTAGAGAAATCCGAGTACAAGCAAGTTAGCATGCCCAGGGGGGGATCTAGAATCTCCTCTTCTCCATGTCTGGAGCAGGCAGCAGGCATCTGCATAGTTACCACTAACCTATCACAGACTCAAGATGGCAGATGCGGCACCTTACTCCCTGAAAGTCTTGCAGCTGCATCCAAACAGACAGATGCGGTGTCTGCAGAGCGGGCACCGGCAAGGATCCCAAGCAACTGGGGACATCCAGTGGAAGAAAGCAGGGCCATAGCCAAAGATTCGCCACCAACATTGGACTTTCCAAGACCCAGTTCATGCCTCCTCTTCAGCAAAGGCTCTCCTGGTTATTCCTTCCCCAGGGAGAATCATGCTGCTGCATCTCTGGTCCCCGGAGAGCTTCAAAGCACAGTGCGCAGACTTCATTCTGCTTTCATTCCCTTGGCTGTGTCCTTATGGGATGATGAATTCCCCAAGGGCCTGTATCCCAAGGCTGTACTGTAAATAAAACAACGGGTGCAAACGGAGGTCTAATTCATAAACAAGCTAAGGACTACAAGAGGAAGGCAAGAGATGGCAGACATGAGCAGATTACGGAGGGGCTTGGGATGCGGCTCAGCTGGTAGAGTGCTTGCCTAGTATGGGCAAATTCCTGGGTTCAATTCCTGGTACCACATAAAATGAGGTATAGCCTTATATAGACCTGTAATCCCAGCACTTTGGAGGTGGAGGCAGGAGGATGCCAAACTCAAGGTCATCCTCAGATGACCCACCCCCACTGTACACCCCCCAAAAGAAAGAAAGGGTAAAATTCACACCTGAGCAGGTAGGTAATCAAGGCAGCCATTCAAGGTGAGCTTGTCTCTCGGAGCGCGCTATGAAGTGGAAACATGGTGTTAGGAGGTAGTCAGGTTCGAGGCCAGGGGCAGATGAGCAGTTGAGGCTTCACAGGGCGGGCCTTCACAGTCGCACAGTGCAGGGACGAGAAGCCAGCAATGATGAACTCGTGCAAAGTGCCAAGCACAGCAGGTCTGCTTACAAAAGCCTGGAGTAATTGCTTGGGCCTCACTGCTAAGAAAACAAGCTGTTGAGGCCAGGGTAATTCTAGTAAGAAATTGGCATTCAGGGATTAATTGTTTAGGCTCTAATGACTGCTGCAACTCAAACTAAAGAGAACAGAAAGAGATTTCCAATTTGAGAATCAGGGGGGAAATGGGCTTTGCCAGGCTGAATGGGACAGAACGGGAGAGGAGTTTTTGTGGGAGGTGGGGGACATGTGGTTGACCTCAGCATTGATTGGTCCAACAAATGAGAAAGCTTTTTTTTTTTTTTTTGCTTTTTTTGTTGTTTTTGTTTTTTTGAAAGAACAGCCTGAGAAGTCTAGTGAACAGTTCATGCTGCTGCCTCAGGAAAACTCTTGATTGATTGTTGAAAGCCTGGCTGAGTCCTGACCAGAGGTCCTGGGCAGCTTCAGGCCAACAAAGCCAAAATGAGTCATCTGCTTGCTGGGAGAAGAGCCCACTTAGGGCCTGGAGTCAGACCCTCCCTGCTCTCCTAAGCACTGACCTTCAGCACTCATCTCCCCGTCCTGCAAAATCCAGCCGCATGGCAGCACTCCCCTTGCCAACCCCAGGGGTGGGTTGTGGGTAGGAAATGAGGATCTGCCTGGCACACTGCTCAGCAATCTTCAGCTCACTAGGCAGCGTGGGGAGGGTGATGGAAATACATCAACCGTTTCTGGTCCTTTTCATCTGTTTGCCCTGCTTTGCTCCAAACAGGACTCCAACCAACCTTCATGTGGTTCTGTAGCTCCTTCCAGAACTCTGAGCACCATGCAGAATAATTAGAGTAGTCAACAAAGACTCAAAATCAGAGAGCTGCAATAGGGGCTGAGGAGGTGGCTGGGGGGGCAAGGTCCTCGTGGGCAAGCTGGGCTTGGGTGAGGACCTGAGGGCAGCAACATGTACCTGTAATTCCAGCACTGGGAGGCAGGAACTAGAGAATCCCAGGCAGCGGGAGAGAGTGCAGAGCTTGCTAGGCAGTTAGCCTAGCAAGTTACTGAGCACAGTTCAGTCCGAGACTGTGTCTCAGAAAATGAGGTGAAGAGTAATATAGGAAGACACTTGGCATCAACTGTTGTGCATGCGTCCCCCCCACATGCACGCACGTGTGCGCGCACACACACAGAGAGAGAGAGACAGACAGACAGACAGACAGACACAGACACAGACACACACACACACATACACACACACATAGATATAGAGATAGACTTGGGATGGTTTACTGGTTTGCTAGGTCCAGCTGGACCATACACTGAGAGCCTGGGTGGGACTTGGCCTGCTCTAAGGGAACCTGAGAGGACTGAGCTTAGGTTCTGCCTTGCCAGGTTTCAGGGACCTGAAAGTACTGCAGATCACAGGTGAAGGAGAAGAGGTGGGGAGACGATGATGGAGCAGCTTATTTGTTCTACATTCCATTGTTGCCTTGAGCATGTTTTTGTATATTATATGTATGTATACATATAATATTATATATGTTTCTGTTATGAGGAGTAGAACTATAATGGGGAGGTTGAAAGAGTCCTTAGAAGACGGTCCCTCTAACGGTCGTCTGATGGGAGAGATCCCAAGTTCTTCCCCAGCCTTCCAGTTCTACAGCACTTTGGATCTGAAATGTCCTCGGAAGATCAATGTTTGAATGTTTGGTCCCCAGGGCAGCAAAGTTCAGACATGGGGTCATTGAGCCTGACTCTGGCTTTGTCATTGAATTAATCTCTTGGGAAATGGGGCCCAGTTGAGAAAGCAGGTCACTGGGGGCATGTTCTTAAAGACTCTCTTTTGTCCTTGGTCCTTCTCTTTCTATCATCTCTCCCTTTTTCTTGTCCACCATGAGATAAACGGTTCTCTACCATTGTGTGGTGCCCACCGTGATCTCATGCCTTACCACAGCCTAAGATTAACATGCACTGAAGCCGCTGGACCCACGAGCCCAAATAAAGCTGTTTTTCCTTGAACTTGTTTATCTCAGGTATTTTTGTCACAATGACAGAAGCTGACCCAGTTTCCTATCCAGTGTCCTCCTGTTTCTCGTTCTGCTTTCCATCATTAGTGACAGGAATTCAGAAGGCATCCCTTGACTTCTTCCCACTGACCAGAGGACTTTGGGGACTCTGCAGAGACTGTACACTTGGTGGCCAGAGGTTCTGAGAGGATCTAGAGCTTGTGCTCTGAGGATACAGAAAATAACACGTGCTGCCAATAACCTGGAGAACTTGGCACTGTGCTGTATTGCTGGAAGGAATGTAAAATGGCCCAGATGCTATAAAAAGTCAGATGGAGTTTCCTCCCAAAAAAATTAACACAGAATTACCATATGACCCAGAATTTTGCTTCCAGCTATATACCTCAAAGAATTAAAAATAGAAACTGAAACAGATACTTATGCATGAATATTAAGCACAACATTACCCACAATGGCTAAGGGGTGGGAATGACCTATATGTCCATCATTGATCAGTCAATAAAATGTAGTAATACACACAGTGGAACATTATTTAGCCATAAAAATGGAATTTTGATGTACCCTATATCTGAAAGATTAAAAACTTATGCTTTGTGAAATATGCTAGAAACAAAATAACAAACAATGCCTATTTCCATTTGTATGAATTACATAAAATAAGCAAATCCATGGAGATGTAAGGTAGGTAATAAGTAACCAGGGCAAGGGGAGGTAAAAGTGGGTGTTATTGCTGGGTGGCCATGGCTCCTGTCTAGAGTAATGAGCATCCTCTGGGAACAGTGACGATGGCTGCATAATGTGGACATACCCAACTCCACTGAATTATACACTTGGGAGCAGGTAAGGTGGTAAGTCAGATAGATGCAAAGGATGACAGTGAATGGCCAGAGATGACTCAGAAATTAATGTGCTTACCATGCAAGTGTGGGGATGAGACTTCAGATCCCCAGAACCCATGTAATAACAGATGGGTGTGGTAGTAGGGGATCCCCAGAGCAAGCTGGCTAGCAAGACTAGCCATATTGGCAAGCTCTAGCTTTAAGTGACTCTACCTCAATGAATAACGTGGTGAGCAACTGAGGATGACTCCTGCCATCAACCTCTGGCTTCCCCCACGTACTTGCACACAGTGCACAGACACACAAACACACATGCACGTGTGCCCACCCACATGCAAAGCATGCGTACATAAACGTGGCACATCATACACACAGGGGCTAGGGGAGAGCAGAATGAATGGCAAGAGAAAAGAACAGAAGCATGGTTTCCGAGAAAAGCGGAAAACCCTCGCCTGATGGGTGACTTCAGTCACCAGCGCAATGCCCCTCACCCTCCAGCTGCTTGGGATGGTTAATTCTCCTTGCCTTCTCCCACTATGGACCTGGGAATTCTCTATAACCCTCCCCAAGCAGCCTTTGCAAGACACCAGTCTAGGTCAGGCTCCTTGGCTGTGCTCTATCAAAGACCTTTCTTTGCAGGACACATCTTAGTGGTGGGTGAAACACATGATGAGGATATAATCTGAGAAGTGTACAAATAGGCAATCTCCTAGTCGTGTGGATATCATAGAGTGTATTTAACAAACTTACATGGGATAGCCTAGGTTTATATACCTGGTATAGTGAATTGCTCTTAAGCTACAAATCTATACAGCATGCTGTTGTATTGAATGCTCCAGGTCTACACCACACTGGTAAGTACTTGTATGTAGTTGGAGTTTTTCTGTGACCACCCAGCTCCTGCAGCCGCTCAGACCCAAGTAAACACAGAGACTTATATTACTTATAAACTGTGTGGCCATGTCAGGCTTCTTGCTATCTAGTTCTTATATCTTAAATTAACCCATTTCTATAAATCTATACCTTGCCACGTGGCTCATGGCTTACCAGTATCCTTTCATCTTGCTTCTCATGGTGGCGGCTGGCAGTGTCTCCTGACTCAGCCTTCCTCCTCCCAGAATTCTCATCTCTGCTTATCCTGCCTACACTACACTTCCTGCCTGGCTACTGGCCAATCAGCATTTGATTTATCCGCCAATCAGAGCAACACATTCACAGCATACAGAAGGACATCCCCAACACTTGCATATTTAGAGCCATCTGTGCCCAGAAAAGGTACAGTGAGAATACTAGGCCATAGACATCTTTTAGATAGATCTATAATCTAACGGGATCAGTAGAGCCTTAAACATCTATTATTGCTGGATATGTCCCAACGTGGTGTGTGACTGTATTCAAACAGCGTCTGAGTCTGCTGTGAGACAAACGTCACGAGGTCTGTTTCATCTCTCCATGACAGAACCACTTTCCAAGGCAGGCCCCCAGTAAATACATGCCATCACCAGAAATACACGAGCCAGTGTGCTTCTCCATTATCTCGGCCATGCCTCCCCATCCACTCTCTTCCACCACCGATCATCCATAACACTCGCCTCTGGTACCTTTGATTTGTGTTATTTATGCCTCTGATGTCCCTGCCTTCTCCTTAGAATGGAAGCCCGGTCAGCAGGGGCCTTTTCTGCCTTTCCTATGGCAGTATCTCTAGTACAGAACAGTGCCTGGCATATTGCTGGGGCTCGGTATATATTTATTTAATCCATGAATAATTAGAGCTTTGTTAATTCTTTCATACACACACACACACACACACACACACACACACACACACACACACTGTAGAGTCTCATGTACCCAGGAGGACCTTGAACTAGCCACGTAGCTGAGGCTGGCCCTGAACTCCTCATACTCATTTCTCCACCCATCCAACTGCTGGGGTTACAGGGTGGTGCTACCATGTCTGGCACTTCCTCAGTTCTCTTCTCTCAAATCTTGTTGTTTCTGCATGGGTCCCAGCACCACATGTCTACAGATGCCGTTTCCTACATGCCTTGTTCTGCCGTAAGCCTCAGTGTCTCCCTGAAAGTGAGACCTGTGTTGCTGGTACGTGCTAGCCTCTCCTGTACCCTATCTCACAGTCCTCACCCACTCACTGATACAGATGCCCCTCCCACAGAGCAGGAGGAAGCAGATATGTTTAATTTAATTGTCCTGGTTTGTTAACACCAAAATATTTAAATAAATGTTGTATGGGTCTTGCAGATGTTGGAGGTCGGCAAAGGGACAGAGAGACACAGCCTAGGTCAGCTACTGGGTGCAGCTCCCATGTCCTCATTTGTATCAGAGAGGTATTAGCCAGCTTCAGAGGAAGCCCCTATTGGTCTTCTGTGAGGGACAAGAGTGCGGGAGATAGACGTGGGGGGGAGGGGACGATGAGGCAGAGGGCCCCTGTGGTCTAGGTAAGATACAGCATGACAGAACCTTCTGGAAGGTAGCCAGTGTTCAACCCCAGGGCCTGGACAGCGGTTTCTGGGCGCATGCAGATGCTGCAGTTCTCCAAGCTACACACTTGAGATTCATGCACTTCGTGCATGGGCAGTTTTTGAAGTCACTCAGCGTGGGCTTGCCAGCGAGCTGCCCTGGAGCAAGCGATGGGTCCTTGGAAGCCTCCATTTACTTGATTACAAAGTGGGTTAGGCCAGCAGCACGTCTCCCTCGTGGCGCCGCAGAGATGACAGGCGCTTGTTCTGGAGTGGTGGCCGCTCCACGCTTGCTGCCATTGAATTCAACGTGTAGGCCCTCACTTATTAAAGCACTCTGTGCGGAAACAGGCAGGTTGTTTTCTTTAAGGTGCAGTTTTTCTAAGTGAAAAAAAAAAAAAAAAAAAAAAGGAGTTCTTTCTGTCCCAGAGTCTCTTCCGTTCTGTGACGCCGATACCGCTATCTTCTCTCTGATTCGGTTCAAGCTGCTAGGTCTAGATGCTGCCTCTTAGCCTGGGTACTGTCAGCAGTTCAGCCCCAGGGAAGCTCCGGCGGCTGCTAAAAGGGCTGATTGAAACAGGCTTTCCTGGTCTTGTCATGGACCTCACCCTGGGCCCCCGGAAGGAGCTTGGTGCTGGTGCTGGCATTTGATTCCTTACAGCGATGTCTCGACTCTAATTCCTCTTATAAAGAAGAGGCTTTGATTGTTCTATTAGGCCAGCTGGGGTAGCACTGGTCTTGAATCTCACAAAGTCCTGACTGTGGCTTCTTTACTATACGGTTGTAAAATTCTGCTGTCCCCTAAATGTAACTTCAAAAGAAGAAGTTGGCTTCGGCACGGACTCCTAAAAGCATGCAGAATAGCATTTCTAAACTCACAGAACCTCTATCTCATGCCTTCTAAGGATCAGGGTCCATCTCAGGCCTCACTGGGAGAAAAGGAGATAGCCTCAGCTCTCCTAGAGTTTGGGTGGCATTTCTCTAGAGGAGGCTTTGGCTCACAAACTTCAGCCACGGAGATGGATATGCACCTAACCCAACCACTGTGTAAGTTTGGCAGGGAGCAAGGGATGAGGAAGAGGAGGAAATGGTTTAGATGAGTCTGTACCAGGCTATGCTTATGGTACCCCATTTGGTTCTCCTGACAACTCAGCAAAATAATTATTCAAAATGTCTCTGAGTAGAAACTGGATTGGCTATGCGATTGGTAGGATGCCATGCAGAGGCAAAGCAGGGGCTTCTTGGTTAAAATTAAGACTCTCACCAAGTGACAGCCCCACAGTAAGTCAAGGGAGGACAGTTATAAACCCAGGGCCCTGTGGATGGCACCAGCTGATGTCCACAGAGCCTGCCCAGTGCACAGAGGTGATAAAGAACTGTTGGAGCGTAAAGGAAGGAAGAGCCAATGCTGGCTGGGAAAACTGGTAAAGCAAAAAGCTTTATTGATGAGAGCAGCAGCGGATTGGAGGAGGTTTCCAGTCTGACATAATGCCTCCCTGATTACTTTTTTTACTGAATTAATCAGAACAAGATGTAGGCAGGAGCTTAAGGGTCTCTGAAAGCCTATGAGGCTCATGAGTGTACCCTGTAGCCAGCCACTCGGTCTGAGGATGGCTAGGTCCATCCCTTCTGTCCAGAACTCTCCAAACCCCTCAAAGAACTGTGAACTACTGCTGGACCACTTCGAGGTCTAGATTGGAAATGTCTGCATAATTCTATATCACTTCGGAATAAGATCATTTGCAAACAACAGGACAAGCAATAGTATCTTAATCAAATGAAAGAATTATTTTATTGCAAAACTGAATGGGGGGGCTGAGGAGATGGTTTAGAGGGTAAGGGTGCTAACTCTGCAAGCATGAGTCTGGATCCCCAAACCCATCTAGATACTGATCTATATATCCATCCATCTACTTATCCATCTGTTCAGTCATCCATTCATCACTCATCCGTCCATCTACCCACCCATCCACCTATCCATCACCCTTTCTGTTCATTCACTCACCCATTCACCCATCCAAATAATTGTTTGCCACCCACTATGTGCCCAGGTACCCATTGTGTGCCCAGCCCTCTCCTAAGCTTTAGGAGTATGGTAGTGAGTGAGATAAACAAACTCTCATAGAGTTTATGACCCAGTTCAGAAAGGAAATTTAAAAAAAAAATAAGTTAATAGACAAGTCTATTGGGTAAATGTTTTACAAAGAATTAAGACAAACTTCTATGGTCTGCTCCATCCATGAAAGCTATCTTTAGAAAAGACATGAGAGTAGTTGAGTCCCAAGTCCTGGGTTTGACTGAGAAATCTTGCCTCAAAGAAAAAATGGTGGAAGAGTCACCAAGAAAGGATGGCTTTCACTTGTCAAGCACACACACATGCATGTGCACCCCCACATAGATGGAGAAAAAAGAAAGAAAGAAAACAAAAGTGATGTGAGCCCACATCGGAATTACAAGAATATTCCTGGCACTAGCCATATGGGGCTTAGAGGGAAACACTGTTGAGACAGAGGTTAGTCAAGAAGACACCAGGAAACAAAAGCAGAGGGCTCGTGTTGGGGACCAGAAGGAAGAAGAGAGTGTGTTCCAAGTGTTGTGGGACCTGCACTTGAAGAAAATCAGGATAGTACAGCAGGCCAAGGAGCAGTAGGGAGAGCCATCCTGTGGGCAAAGACACAAAAGTCTTTGAGAAGGGACCCTGCCCCACGACCGAGGAACTCCCAAGGCAGAATCTGTGTTAGCAGCGAGGAGGGTCTGGAGGTGAAGTAGCTGTAGATTCCCACAATGCCCAGAGGGTAAATGGCAAGAACCTGCATCATAACAAGGGTGGCAAACACTACTAGTGCAGTCGCTAAGCAGGACGTAGAGTGTGACAGGGCTGCCATCTTTAGATGATGTCCTCCTGGTACCTTACCCATTACAAGTGTACCCAAATGCTGCTCAGTGAGTGGATGGAGGAGGAACCCATTCAGAAGTTGAGAGAGAACTGCAGAATAGGACATGCTGTCTCCTACGCAACTCCTTGCTCATAAAGATGCCACGGAAAGGCACCAATGTTCTGTTCCTCTAGCAGAGAGCGAACTGGGAGAGGGCAGTTCGACAGAGTAGGACTGTCAAAAGTAATAAGAGGGTCAGCTCAATGTTGTACCCTGAGCACACTGCCGGGCTGGGCCAGAGCTCTGCTCTTGTGCTGTGAGGTCAATCAATATCCTCCCGCTATCATGAGGGGTGTGGGACAAGGCGCGGGCATCAGGGCCACACATCCATCCCTGCCTCCATCATTCACATTGCCTTTTATTAGCATCATGCTCCCAGAGTTGAGATAATGATTTAAAAGCTCTAATTGTGTTACATTCCGAAGCCTGGCTGCCATCAAGGCTGATTGTAATGAGATTTGGGAAGGAGCCTGGCTCTTAGCCGGGGCCAATTCATCTCAGGGAGAAAGTGCTACCATCACCACACCCAGGAATTATTAGCACTTAGAGGGAAGCTGAAGAGACCTATTAATGTGAGCTGCCTAGGGAGTCCTAAGGTGTGAGGCACAATTATATTTCTTATTTATTTCCCCTGGTTTCATATTTAAGGGTGAAGAAAAGATGGGTAGGTAAGACCTCATGAGGATCAATAAATATGTATTAAGCCCTATAATGCTGCCATGTCGCCTCCCCCTGCATAGTGTCAGCATTCTCGAGTGTGAGTGCATTAGCATACCACACTGCTCTCTGGCTTCTCAGCACAGTCCTGGAGAGAGTAGAGGACGGACTGATGGTTATTTATTCATTTTATGTTTTGACAAATGAAGAATCTAAGGCCCAAAGAGAATGCGTTCCTTTCTCTACTAAATGTAGAATTGGATTTTAACCTAGGTTTTCCAATGCTGGTACACTGGTTTCTAAGTATACCCCAGGGCTTCGTGTGCCAGGTGGTGTGCGTCTGGGGATCCAAAGACATTTAGCACATGGCGTCCTTTCAGACAGTGGCTTTCAATCTGCCGGAATACTGCCTTCACGTAGGAAGCTGCAAACAGAGGCAAAGCTCTGAAACTGGGCTCCCAACCCCTGGGAATTCTGTTTTCATCAGATGAGTCTGGTTCCAGAGCCATCAAGCTTCTAGAGAAAGGGAGAGCAAGGGGAGACCGGTGACAGGTGAGGGGAGCTTGTCCCACACCACGGTGGTCACTCTCTGCTCTCCCTTTTACTAATAGCAACACTTTATAGACAGTAGCAGCAGGCAGCTAAGTGGCCGGCCTCAACACACTCCATCCAACCATCATCAGCTTTGTGACACCGGGAACAGGACCACCACCTTTCGAGACCTGGATATGGCACCCGGATCAAACAAAGGCTTATAGAATAAAGGAAGTAGGAGGAATTAACTTCAAAAGCAGGGTGTGCCCATTTCTACTGCATGAGTTTAAAGCTCACACTGACATTCATGGAAACCTCTGGAAGTCGGAATCGCCTAGTATGTGTAACGCGATGTAAAAACTGGCCCTAAGGTACAGTCTCGGGAACATGAAACGGAGGGAAGCATATTCTTGAGTTTTGTCGGGGCCCACTATGGAGACTCTTAAAGATACATTCCCAGAGCTGCTGAAGAGACAAGAGCTGCTGAACCAGCTGCCCAAGGCCACAGCTCTTGGGCCAGGCTTCAGCAACTCCGCTCCCCACACCGCAGGGCCTGCTGGACTAAACCACCAGAAAAACATTTTCCCAATCCCTGCCCAAGCCCAGCTGCATTAGAAAGAGGACAGGATAATACCAGTTCCAGAGAGGCAAGAAGGCTCTTCTGGTGTGTTTAAGAAAAGAAAAATGCTGAGACCAAAATGTTCCGAATGCTCAGGGAGTTGGAGTAGACGAGGTTCTCCAGGGCTGAGGGTTTCTATTCAGAGTTGTCAAGCCGAAAGGTCTATCAATTGTAGGTTTCATGAAAGAAAAGGGAAATTGGAGCGACTCCAGAGGCAGAATGAGGTTTAAGGTTTTAAAGTAGTCGCTATAAAAAGACCTGCCTGCTAGGAAAATAGGGCAGGCTCACCTTACCCGTGCTGAGTGTAGGGATTAGCTGAGACAGAGGACAGGCCAGCTCTCTGTACTGACGACTACATGCTCAAATTGCTGAGGCAGGAGCTCCGGCCCAGACTAAAGAAGTCAGTGTGGTGGCATGGGCCAAGCAAGCACTTTGGTACAAGCCCTCGGACATGTGTATAGCTGGAGTTGAGAGTCCACCACGCTCAGTAATTGTGCAAATGTGAACTGTAATTATTTCATCATTCGAGCAAGCCCAGACTGCTATAGAATAGGATACCCTCTTCACACGCCTGAGGCTCACTTAACACCTAGCAGCTTTAATCTATCCCAGCAGGGAAGGGCTTAATCGAAGGAGGAGATTTGTGTTGAAGTCAGATTAAGGAATCTCTGTTTGCGTCCCTCTAGGGCAGTGATTCTCAACCTGTGGGTCATGACCCCACAGGGGGTCAAATATCAGATATTTACATTATATGATTCATAACGGCAGCCAAATTACAGTCATGGAGTAGCAATGAAAATAATTTTATGGTTGGGGGGTCTCCGCAACATGAGGGACTGTATTAAAGGGTCACAGCATTAGGAAGGTTGAGAACCATTGCTCTAGGGTGACCCTCAAGGATAGACCTCAGTGGAACCTCACTTTCTCCTTAATAAAAGAAATCAAGAGACCCTCGCAGAAGTGACATGTAAAGCTTTAACTCATGGGGACAAGAAGGTGGCAGCTTCAAACACCTGTCACCCATGCTAAAGGAATACATCTTGAAAGAGAGACATCTTTTTCTGATTTTTTTTTTGTGTGTGTGTGTGTATGTTCATTTTAAAAATTAGGAAATAAAAAATATAAAAACTCGAAATCACCCACAATCCTGTTTCCCAGAGGCAATCATTATTAATATCATTTTTGTTGTTTTTCCCCCCTAATCTCCCCCTATTGTATTTGGTAAAGTTCAGCTCACTTTTCCACGTATTGAGGACTCTTGAGTGGCGATTCAGAAGTCAGCTTCCATTAGAGAGCACTTGTATTCAAATGCAGTTTGTTCAGCTACAAATCAGGTCCTCTTATCTCAGTCTCTTCTCAAAGGGCAACATGCTGCCTGCACTACAGGATAAAACTGCTGACTGATCACTGGAAAGAGCTCTGGGAAGACTATACTGGAACTGAGGAAATGTCCCCAGACCACACTCGGAAAGTCTCCGTCTCTTCTGAGTGAAGGCAGTGGGATACTGTACCGGTCTGAGTCAAGACCCCAGCGTCTCAAGAAAGCATCATTTCTATGCAAGTCATGGGGAGCATGGGCCATATTCCTTTGAGACACCAGGGATACATTTGTCACTTACAGCAGGGACACATGCCACAAGAGCAGGCTAGGAGCACACAGGTGTGGACATCCCTGTGCCAGCCATAGCTGGCCCTGTCAAGTCACTCCTGACACCTAGTCCTTCATCCCTGGTCCATGAAGGGTGATGTTGAAAGAAAGGACTCCAGAAATCAGTTTGGCACATGGAGAAGACTCCCCAATGGCCCCAATTCTTTCCCTGCCCCACTGTTGAGCACAGAAGCTCATGAGTGCCATTCTCTCCCAGCCTCATTGATCAGCAACCCAATGACTGATAACAGTTATTTCCCGGGGGTAGGGCACTTTCACTGATGCTATAATTAAGAGGGCCACAGAGTCATTTGCATAACACTCTCTCATAATTAGAATCTTTGTTGAAGTTAATTAGGACAATGGTTATGACTCTCTATGGTAGAGGTGTATGTGTCTGTGCAGAGGCCTGTTGTCTTTCCCAATCACGTTCCTTTGTGTGTGTGTGTGTGTGTGTGTGTGTGTGTGTGAAAAGGTTTCTCAGTAGCCTGGAACTGGCCAAGTCAGCTAGGCTGGCCATCCAGCAAGCCCCAGAGATTCATCTGTCTCTGCCTCCCCAGTTCTGAGATTATGAGTATGTACAGCACATCAGCCCAGCTTTTTACATGGATCCTAGGAATCTAACTCAGTTCCTTGTGCTTGCAAGACAAATACTTTAGTGGCTGAGCTGTCTCCCTAGCCCAGGTTGTCCACTGTGAAGATGGCTATTCCCATGGCATCAACATTTATTGACGGCATACTATGTGATGCTTAAGAGGCTGATGGTGTAATGGGAACAAGGTGTCTTAATTACTGTTCTATTGCTGTGAGGAGACACCATGAACAAGGCAACTTATTGAAGAAAACATTTAATGGGGGGGGTGTTCAGTTTCAGAGGGTGAGTCCATGCTCATCATGGTGGTAAGCAGAAAAGCATGACACTGGAGCCATAACTGAGAGCTCACACCTGATCTGCAAGTTGTAAGCAGAGAGAGGGACACTGGGCCTGGCATGGACTTTTGAAACCTCAAAGTTCACCCTCAGGAACGCACCTCCTCCAAAAAGGCCACACCTCCACAGTTCCACTAACTGGGGACCAAACATTCCAAATATATGAGCCTACAGGGGCCAATCTCATTCAAACCACCATACAAGGTATCAACCACATATTGTGATTGGGCTATTAGGACAGCCAAGCATGCTTAGCAACAGAGACACGGTCTGGTAGATGTATCCTTCGGCATTCCATCCCTGGCACATCATAGCATGCACTTACTCAGACCTAGACAGACTAGGACAGGCATGCAATGTGGTCGCTTGATGCATTCAAGTGATGTATATGAGGCTGTTGTCAATGGAAACCAAAAAAAAAAAACCTGTTTCTACATGGAAAGGGGACACTCAAAATAGTGATAAAATTTAGTAATGCATAAATAGTTCTATAATCATTTATTATTATTGTCAAGCATTGCATGCTGCCCACAGTTTTCGTGTGCTATGTTTTCATACAGCTGGTGGCACAGTAGGTGTGCTTACAGTGGCTTCGCCACAAACATGTGAGTAGTAGGTGGCACTGTGGCCTCACCACAGGTGAGGCACCTGTGGCACTAGGCAGTGGGGACTTTTCAGATCTACCACAGCCTTGCAAAACCACTGTTGAGTACCTGGGGTAGGGATGGGGGTTGACCGGAGTGTCCTTGTATTATACTTCCGGTGACTATAGCTTAGGTCACTTGAACAGCAAAACTTTATTGGCTTGTAGTCTTGGAAGCTAGAATTCAGAAACCAAGGTGCTGGCAGATCGGGTAGCTTAGTGGAAATTCCTGTTCACTGTGGAGTCCTGCCTCTGTTCAATGAAATAATTACCTGGATGCTAAGAGGGACCCCGTGCATTCCTGTGAGCTGTCATTGTCACTGCTAATTGCTGCTACTTGTAGGCAATGTTAGTTACAGCATTTTTCTTCCTGCTGGTTGTCACGCTCTGAGCCATCGTGCCGGCCCAGCTGTCCCAGAGTAACTGAGATGCAGTCACAAGCTCCACAAGTGCAGGGAGGCCTGGGCAGCCTCCGTGAGCATTCCCCCCAGCCTGTGAGGGAAACAGGTCAACGTGAGCAGAGTGAGGCGGAGACACGCTACTGGAGGATGTGTAATTACAGAGTCCCGGACAGGCTGTCATGCTGCCAGGGTCGTGCTGACATTTACATTCATGTGAATGCCCTTCCTGGGCCTTTTATAACACAGCTGCCTTAATTTATAACAGGACCTTAAAATAGAAGCACATCGTTTCCCAGTGCCGATGTGAGTGGAAATCAGTGGCTGTCACACCTGTTCTTCCTGAGCTGGACCATTACCATATTTTACTGGGTAAAGCTCCCATTGATGTCTTGACAGTGGCCCAACCATTGGCATCTAAGGTGGAAAGCCTAGCAGAAACAAGGCCTCCTGGTTGCTCAGGGCAGGAGTATTGTACTCTGTTGGAGTAGAGGGATGACCCTTGAGGCTGGGTGACATGGTGGCACCGAGCAGAAACATCAATTATATAGTGATGTGAGCTCTTTGTGATGTTCATTAAAGTCCAGCAGATCTGTGAAGCACAGGGGTCCAGCTGGACCATGAGGCTTCAGTCCTCCATCCAGCTGCCTATGGGAACCCAGGCTAGGCAGCCAAGTTTCTCTGGGCCTCTGCTTCCTTGTCTCTGTCATGGAACTGACAATGAGTCCTGGCTCCTGCCTCTGTTGTAAGAACAAATGAGAAGATACATGGGATGTGTTTCATGTGGGGCTTGGATTCTGGAAAACACGACACACGTCATAACTGTAATCATCATACTATATGATCCCGCCTTCTGCCATGTCACCCTAGCCTTTGTCAACTGTGTCACACATAAAGAAAACAACCTCAGAACGTTCATCAACTTGTCTAGACTCTATTGTCTGGGTCCAGACAGGCTGGGGCCAGAATAGAATTCAGGACTGTCCTACCATGAATTCTCAGATCATGCTGTGAGTACCTAGCATCTTCAGGAAATGCCAAGGAGCCTGGTTTTTCTTCAGGGTCAAGATGTAGCAATTTCAAATGTTCAAAACCTAAAGTGCTTGGGCTGCCACAGGGGTAGTAAGGGTTCCCCAGGGAACAGACAGTGAGCAAGGATAGACAGACAGTCATCCCTCAGTATAGGGCATTGGCTCCAGCCCCTGTGCATACCCAAGTCCACAGGTACTCAAGTCTGTCATACAACTATATAATATATATATATATATATCATACATATACATACATATATGTATATTATACACATTCTTCTCAATATTTGTGATCTCAGAATTATTTGAAACAAAACATTATTAAAGCCTTTTAAATTGTTGTTACTGTTATATTGAATAATGGTAGGAAAACCCGTGCTCATGTTCATGAGAGACCCACCATTACAGGCCTACATCCAAGTTCCACCTGTAGAGAGTTAAATTTGAGGATGCAGAACTCCTGCATAGACATATGGATATATTGTTGTTACATACACTTAAAGTTCTGGTCTTGGTATTAGGGTCCCCTCCTGATTCATAGATTGAGACCTACTGCACACCATGGTAGTATTATGAAGTGGGCACCCCAGTGGATGGCTGTACACCCATGCATATGTGAGTAGTATATTAATTGGATCAAGGGGTTGTTAACCAAAAACTTACAACATGAAATTGAGAAGCATATGGGGGGGGCTAGGGACGATGGAGGGAGGTATGATAGATGGATATGATCAAAATGCATTGCATAAATATATGAAAATTTCAAAGAATAAATAAAACACCAAAAGACACTACCTTGTTATGCTCTGCGTAAGACTTGATCTTGGACTTGCTAGCTGAGAAAGGATGTCTGCTGTTTATAAATTAGTTTGAGATATTTATTGTAGCAGTTGGAATTGACTAACTCCCATGGTTGTATACATAAACACACACACACACACACACACATACACACACACACACACACACACACACACGTAGAGATAGATTGATGTAAGGCATTAAACACTCATGCACTTGCGAGGACTGGCAAGTTCAAACACTCAGGGTAGGCAGCTACAGACAATGTCAGGGTTTGAGTGGAGAGATAATCTAGGGCAAAATTTCCTCCTTTTTGCAGGATCTCAGTCTGTTTCCTTTTGAAGCCCTCAGCTGATTGGATGAGGCCCGCCTCTGCCTCCTTTCTTCTAAGTCCACTGACTCGAGTATACACCTCACCTAAACATGACTTTCACAGAGCCAACTGGACTCCTGTTTTACCAAACATCTGCAACTGTGACCTCACCAAGTGGACACATAAAAATTATTCATTACTTTCCCCAGAAACACAAAATAGTCCTCACCACAAGAACACACCATGATTTGGTTTGTTTGTTTGTTTGTTTATACTAGATCTCTGAAGGCAGTAAACTCATAACTTCCAAGTGTTCTGGAAAGAGCTGAGCAGTGTCCTGCTATGAGAAAAGGATGACAGTCAGGGACAGTGAGGACCAAACCTAGGAAGGGAGCTACCTCTTCTGAGCATGTGCTGCATCTGTGCCTGCAAACGGCCCTCCTTGTTCATTTTTGCCTCTGTGGGTCTCTCTCATCATCCCAGTTATCTTCTTGATACCCTAGGATGGTGCTGTTTCTCCTGCTGAACATTCCCTGGCCCCCAACACCCATCTCGTGCACTTCTACATAATTGCCTGTTTACTGGCCAGTACACTGAACTGTAGCTTTGTGTGGAGTTTGTGCCTAAAGCATCCTTGAACAGTTGTATAAGTGTCATGGACTGAGTATCTTCATTCCTTCAAAGTCATCTACTGAAATCCTAGACCCCAGCTGATATGGGACTTTTCGGGCAGAAGTAATTAGGTTTTGATAAGGATATAAAGATGGAGCCCTTTTGATCATATTTCCCTGTAAGAAGAGTGTGTAGAGAGCTTCCTGCCTCCTTCTGTATCTCTCTTCTCACTCCCAGCTCTCCCTACTTCTCTCTGTGTTCCCATCTCTCCCTTCTTCCCCCTCCTTTCTTACAATATGAAACAGGAGAAGAGTGGGAATGCACCAGCCAGAAACCAGGAACGGGTTGTCCCTAGATACCCATTTGCCATATCTTCATCCTGCACTATAGCCACCAGAGCTGAGCAGGATCGTTGTCTGATAGTTAAGCCACATAGAGTGTGATGTTCTGTTGGAGCAGTTTGGATTGACAGAGACAGAGGATAAAGGAAAGAATGAATAGTTGTATGGGGCTACGTGGGAAGGCTGTGGTCACAAGGTAGCCTGAGCAACTGGACCGGGGACAACACTCAGGACCCTAGAAACAGCATTCCCTGGGTCCTTTGACACTGAGCCGTAGGCTTCTCCTCTTGCCTTCTGCACCACTGAAGCCGCCAGGCAGCCTGTCTTGCCCTCAATCTTTCCCCATTTCTGCTCTATAAGAATCACAGTGAGAGATGTGGACAGCTGCTGTGGGATTCAGTCCTGAGGTGGGTCACATGTTCCCCTGGGCCTGCCACAGTCTCCTCCCTGTGTGGATAGTGCAGACAGCCAGGGAAAGCACCCCCTCATGCCCTACTTCCTGCTGGGAACCTTGAAGGTCCAGTAGGCTTCAGTACCACTGGCTTCCTTCCCATTTGGGGGGAAAGATATGGCCTGCCCTTTCCAGCCCAGGATGTGCTCAGCACCTGCATGTGCTGCCTGCACGTGAGCTTGTGAAGACACCCCAAACTTTCCCTGGATGTGCTACCTCCCCACCCCCACCCCTTGGTAGTGTATCTTCAAAGACTTTCATGTCACTGATGCACCAGAAAAATCTTACAGAACTTCTATACTGGGATTACAGCCCATATCTTCTTCATGGTTGTTAAAGGTGTCTTGAAATAAGAGTGTCTAACAGACACACACACATATACGCACACACACATCTGTATATACACACACATCTGCACTATACACACATCTGCATATACACACACATCTGCACTATACACACATCTGTACACACATGTCTGCATTAAAACACACATCTGCATTACACACATCTGTATACATACATCTGTACTACACACACACATCTGTACATACACATATGCACTACACACACCTGCATTACACACACATCTGCATACATACATCTGTATTACACACATCTGTATACACACATCTGCACTACACACACACACATATACACACATCTGTATACATACACATCTGCACTACACATATCTATACTACATACACACACATCTGCACTACACACACATCTGCATTACACACACATTGTATTACACACACACACACACACACACACACACACACACAGAGGAGCCTGCTCATGGGTATACATGCACCTGTATATCATAGAAAAATGTGGCATTAAGAAAACTGTATCCCAGGCTTAGTGACTGGGTGATGACGGTGATCATTATAACCTTTGTAACATTAGTCATATCCTGCTCCCACACACGTGTGAAGGTTAACAAGAGGTCTTTCATACTGTTCTAGAAGTCCTTTGGAGGAAGCTCTTAAGCAAGCATTATTTTCAATTTCTTTTGAAAATATTCAAAAACACATTGGGTCACATCTGTCCATTGCCTGTCACGTCCTAGTTGTGGGACCTTAAACCAGCCATGTGATTTCTCTTAGTGATTTCTCATCTGTAAAATCAGCTCAAGGACTTATCTGTGTTCGCTCCAGGGGCTTGGGCAAGGATGAAATGAGAGGCTGTGAGTGAATGCCCCGTGAGACTACAAAGCCTGGGACACAGTACCAAACCTGGTCCGGCCCTGTCCATTCTCAGGCCACATCTCTGGGTCACACAGCTCAGGGCTCACTGACAGTTTATCTTTAGTTATTCTCTGTGTCTGGTTCACAGACTCAGATTTGAACCCTCTGATCATGGGGCCAGAGCAGAGGGTCTCTCGCTCACCAAAGATGGGGCTGCCTTCCCCGCAAGAGTCCAGCTCCAAATGACCTTGGATGCCTAGGTCAACAGAGGAGAGTGCTCAAAAAAAAGAAACAAAAGCCCAGAGCAACAGACTCCAGCAGACTGGCTGGAACATTCAGGAAGAGACGGAGAGGCAGTGATGAGGCAAGTAGTCTCTACACCGAGACCTCGGAGCACTGGCAATGCTCGGAGCACCGAAAATGGCTTCTTGGGTTGCAAAGTGTCACCCAGTGACTTTCATTTAGAGGTCATTGCAAGTGCAGACCATCGCATTCCTTATCAGCAAAGCCCCGTTCTAGAGCTGTTAAAATCTAGTCTGGCTGAAAACGTCCCTTTCCCCTGAGAAGCGTTCATCGCGCTCCCACCACAGCCAGAGCACTGCACCTCATCTCTTCTCTTCCCACTAGTTCTGCCTCTCCGAACTCTCAGAGGACCCATGACAACGGCCACCACCATCACCATCACCAGCAACAACCCTGACTTCCACTGTGTCCCAGGGAGTGCGCTTATTTTTACATGGAAGTCTTTCCGTTACTGAAATTAACCCATGACAGAAGTTCTGCTTTTTGTTCATACTTCACAGATAAAACTTGGAGAGGTTAAAGAAATATCCCTGGACCACACAGCACGTGAATGACTGCATTGGGACTCAGGGTTTCAAAGCCCATTCTCTAAGCTTCTAACTTGCTTTGCCTCTCTTGAGCACATCAGAACAACCCTTCAGCCATATGCCCTCAGAAGCCAACCCTTAGATGTGGGTGTGCAAGCTGAACATGCTTGGTTTTGCTTAGACTCTGTGCTTGATTTCTGGAACGTCCATCCTTGTAGGCAGTGTGCATGCCAATTTTTACTGTTCATGGTGACCATCAATTAAGGGAAATTTGCCTTTTTCAGCTCCAGAAACGTCTAACTAATTAGCAGCAACACTATAGAGCCAACCTTTAGCAGATGAATTTATCCAAAATAATCATTTTGTTAGATTATTGGCAGCCCCACCCATACAGCAGTAAGCTGTTTCTCTAAGGCTCTGCTCCCAACCCTAAACCCAGCAGAGAGGAACCAGCCAGCCCGAGGCAAATGTACTGGCCTCGATTTTCAGTCCTCCATTAGCCCCCATAACAGAATCTTTCTATTTCCAGAAGACCATTTGCTTTTATTCCAGAATATGCCACTAGCCTGAGCCACTAAACACCGGCCGCTAGTGGCAGAGTCTGAAGAATACCTCTCAAGTTTTAAGCATTCAGAATGGTTTGCAGTGGTGCTATATCAGCCCTCAACGCATGTGATAGCCATGATATATATAAGCAGCCGGTGTGGGCGATTCCTCACTCGGGTACCTGTGCTAGCCAGCAGTTCATCAGTCCCTTCAAACACCAGCTAGAGTCAGTGAGTGAGGGATGGCATCAACCTAGCATCTCTCACTTCCTTTGGCAGCTGGAGGTGGGTTGAGCATCCTGGCGTCTCCTGTGGGAGGGTAGAGAGCTCTAGATCTAGAACGCTGGCCGTGCCTGTCACCTGAGCTCCACTAACCTTGGTGACCTGTCCCTTCAGCTTGCTGCGGCAGAATGCAGGACCATGTCAAGGCTGAATGACAGTCCTCCTCATCCTTACTCTGAGTTTCTTGGGGTTGTTCCTTTTTTGTTTCATCCCCCATCAACTGCATTATATTTAAGATTATTTTTTCCTGAGACCAGGTTTCTCTGTGTAGCCCAGCTGTCCTGGAACTCATTCGGTAGACCAGGCTGGTCTCGAACTCACAGAATCTACCTGCCTCTGACTCTGAAGTGCTGGGATTAAAGGCATGTATCACCACTGCCTGGCTATTTTTTTTAATTATAAAAGTAGTGTGCATGCTCTGTACAGACATGTAAAAACCTTTGAGAAACACATTCCTTATAATTCCATCCAGAGAAAACCATTACCAGGGGTTGGTGATTTTAATAATTTTTAAATGTAATAATATGTTTGTGTTTTATAAGAGAATTCACATTACCCATGTATAGTTATGTGTTTCTTTGTGTGTGTGTGGTATGTGTGTGTGTGTGTGTGTGTGTATATGTGTGTGTGTGTGTGTGTGTCTGTGTTCCTACATATGTGCGCATGTGCAAGTAGAGGTCAGAGGTCAACTTCGGGAGTCTTTCCTCAGAATGCCTTTTACCTTATCTTTTGAGACAAGACTCTCACCACTGGCTTGGGGCTCAACAAGTAGGTTAGGCCGGCTGGCCAGGGAGCCCCCAGGATCTACCTGACTCTGCCTCAATGGAATTGCAGGTGACCTCTATCACACTTGGCTTCTTCAAATGAATGGGCTGCCTGAGCTAGCTCCCTAGCATCTTGTCTTGCTTTTTCAAAGGGAATTTGTTGTCAACATCTTTAGAGCATGGGCACAGAGCCTTCTTTGATAAGTAGCGTGGGAACTTCTCCACTCAGTGTTCCTTGATTTGAGTCCTGTCCAATCAGAGGTGGACGACCTAAACCATTGATCCTCTTATTCAGAGAAGCAAAACAGAAGATTCAGAGCATGAGCCGGGGGCATGCCTGACAATTTTCCCATGAGATACAATCTCTAGTGGGCATACCTGATTTATCTGAGGCCTCTATTACAATATCCAGAGATTCTGAGTCCATGGGTCTGTCGACATAACAAAACATGCTTGTAATGATTTCCAGCTCACAGTCTACCAGTTCCCAGTGCAACCTGAAGTGTAGAGCAAAAATTATGAAGTCTGTTTTTAAAGGTCTCGGTGCTGTGGAGCCCCCGACATGCCTATTTCCCTTCAGCAGCTCAGCCAATTACCTGAAGGCAGCAGCTACTGAAAGGTCAGAGGTCAGATGGGACAGCCTCAGGATTTATGTCCATTTCAGGATGCATTGACCCACATCAGCTTCCTTTATGAGTTGGGACCAGACAGGGATCATCAATATTGTTACAACAGGGGTGGAAGCCCGTCCCCTCCCCCAGTGGGGCACACCACCACTGGTGGCATCAGCCTCACAGTGTCTCTACTCACCTCAGCCTTCAGATGCAAAAGGGGAGTAAATTCCGAGCACATTCAGAATTGGAGCTGTGCAGGAAAGGTGACATTCTTCCCTTTATAGCTGAGTTTAATTTGCATGTGGGGTCCCATCCCATGAGGAGCAGAAACTTAGTCTTGGCCAAGCTGGAGACTTTGTTCAGAACAGGGACCAAGTTTTGGAGACCTGTGTAGTAACACTTTGGGAGGTGTTTAATTGGCTCTTCTGGAGGAAAGTGTGTATGTGTGTGTGTGTGTTTGCATGAGAATGTGAATCTACACAGATATGCATGTATCTCTCTGTGTGTGTGCATATACACATTTATTATAATATATATTATATATTTGAGGCTGTAACAATGTATAACACAATTTACAAATGACAATGAAATGCATGGTAATTTTATTTCACTTTATTTGTGTGTGTGTGATGTGTGTGTATAAGTTTGTGTGTGTGCAAGCATGTGGAGGCTAGAGGTTGATAATTCATATCTTCCTCAATCACTCTCCACCTTGGTTTGAGACATGGCCTCTCCTTGAACCCAGAGCTCACCAGTTTGGCTAAACTGCTGTCCAGTGAGCCAAGGAGCCTCCTGGATCCACTCCCCAGAGCTGGGATCACAGGCATACGCCACTGCACCTGGCTTTTTATGTGGGTGCTGGAGATCTGAACCCAGATCCCCATGCTTGTGTGGCAAGCATCTTACTTTCTGAAGATAAAATAAAGGCAAGATTATTAAGCATTTATTTTATTTTATTTTAACGTCCATAACACCACACAAGTACCTTCACTAGTTTTATCAGATGCTTGTGTTCGTAACTGACGTACAGCTGTGAGCAAACCATCATGTGACAGACTTGGACTGTGATGATTCTCCAGTGCAGGAAGGAAGTCACTCTGTCATTGTGTGTAACTTCTTGAATGTTGGCCGACGCTTTCCTGTATGTTAATAAGATAAAAGTGAAGCAGCAAAGTTCGCTCACTCCCGAATGACAAGAACTTCTGAGCTAAATCAGATGACAGTTTCAGCTATGGAAGGAACATCTCCTCTATTGTCCGTGCTGTTCAACACGCAGTTTCATCTGAACCCACAGCAAGTACTCTTCCTACCAGGGCTAATTTCAAATTCCTGTTCAAATATTCTTACCAGGGCTAATTTCAAACTGCCATGTCATATCATAGGTCATGAAGTTAGGAAGCATGCTTAACATTATGTAGTATTACTTCTACAAGATACAGATGTGATAGAGACTTATAAGACAATTAAAAATAGTAAGTTTGATATACTTTGTCCCTGTGTTTCTAATATATTTGGGGTAATTATATTTATAGAATTTCATTTTAACAATGGCTATGCTTAATAAACAGCTCACAAAACTCCTAAAATGTTAATAGTCAATGCACATAGACTGATACATTGTTGGACAGATGTGGATGGATTTGATAAACATCCTTTCTTGTTCTTTTCATTTATCCAAATGGGAATCATATAATATATAGACTTTTGTAACTGTCTTCTTCACCCAGTATGAGGGTTCCAGAGTTAAGTCACGTTGTAGCAGGTAATAATGATGATGATGATATTGGCATATAAACACCGGCTTACTAATAATAACTAACGCACATAAAATATAAAGTGGTTCTATTTTTAAAATATAATATACAAAAACATTCTATTTGTCAAAGTTCTAAGCAGTTTACTTCTTAGGAATCTATCTTTGGGTACAACTATATATGTCTCTGTAAAGGGGCTATATGTATTAATAGTTTGATAAACACAAACATCTTGTAACTATTACCTTACATCCTTCTCATCCCACCCCACCCATCTGGCAATGTTTTCAGGAGAAACTTGTTCATGACATGCTCCTCTCTACCCTACTTAAAACACAGGCTCTCAACTCCTTAGCTGGGTTTCCTCATTGCCAACCTTGACTTTGAGCACTCTGGCCTCCCAGAATGGTGGAGTTAACCATAACCTGCTGTCCTGGATATATCCTGGCTTTCTGTCTACCCAAATGACCATTCCTCCTGTTCCAAACCTGTTCTGTGCAGAAATAGTCCCCGCTCATCCTCCAAGGCCTTGCTCGACTCCCCCAAGAGACTTCTTTGGATCTAACTATCACTGTCTTGCCTCTGTACCCTTCAGCAGGGAGGGCTTAGGTCCATCATAACACTGATCATGTATGTCATGTACTGGTCTCTTTTTCAGCCGTTACAATATGCTGCCTTTAGGGAATAAACACTGGGTCTTATTAATCATTCTATCACCGGGTTCCATCACCATTTCTGACACATGGAAGCTGATCAATGAAGTTTGATGGCTAACTGAATAAATGAATTTATAAATGAAACTAAATCCATTCACTTCAGCCTTAGGCATATCAAGATATACTCAGTTACTTGCTGCGTGTCCACTGGTGACTGAAGAAAGAATATTCAAAATAGAGGCCTTCTTTCAAACTACATAGAAGATTAAGTCAGTCCTTAATCTTTTTGTAATCTTAAAAAAAAGATACCTTCCTACACCCTACCAAGAAGGCATCTTTTTTTTAAGGTTACAAAAATTTTATGTTCTTCAAGCAATGCTAAATTAACTTGTTGCTAAAGAATTATAAAAAATTTATACAGCTGCTAGAAAACACAAAGAGTCAGTTGTACACATTCTCCCAAGTGTAAAATACTGCAATTTTTTCTTGTTGAAAAATTTTTTTTCATTCAATATATTCTGATCACAATTTCCCCTCCCCAGGCTCCTCCCAGGTCATCCCCACCTCTACACCCACCCAACACCACAGCCTTTTCTTTCTCCTTTTCTCCTTTTGTTTCTTTGAAAAGAAATGTATTCATCTATTCTTTTATTGAAAATAGATGTCTTCATACAATATATTCTGGCTACAGCTTCCCCTCCCCCAACTCCTCCCAGAGTCTCCCCCCAACTCCTCCCAGAGTGTCCCCACTTCTCCCCCCCATCTGAATCCACACTCCTCTCTGTTGTTAGAAAACAAATGGGCTTCTCAAGAATAATGATAAGATAAAGCAAATACAAACTGGAATAGAACAAAACAAATAAATAACAGAAGAAAAAGACCCAAAGAACAGTCATGAAAAACACATACAGACACAGGTGTACACAGGTTCGCACACATAGGAATACCATAAAAACATAAAATGAGAAGCCTATACATATATATATATATATATATATTCAAAAGAACTGTAAAGTTAAAAGAAAAATCTCTGGCAAAACATTATGACACAAAAAACCTCCAAAGATGCCAATGAGTTTGTTTTGTGTGGCTGTCTACTGCTGAGCATAGAGCCTGACCTTAAGGGTGGTTTGTGTCCCCAGTGAGACTCCATAGGAGAGAACCAATTTTTTATTTGTGAGTGGTTATCAATTGCAGATAGCCTCTGGGTTAGGTATGGGACATGTGCCTACTTCTCCTGGCACTGGGACCACATCTGGCATAGATCTGTGCAGGCCCTGTGCATGCTGCAGGTCTCTGGGAGTTCACATGTGCTTTGGTCCTGTTGTGTTTAGTCCTGTTGTGTATTTGTACCACATTTTCTTAATCCATTGTTCAGTTGAGGGTCATCTAGGTTGTTTCCAGGTTCTGGCTATTACAAATAATGCTGCTATGAACATAGTTGAGCATGTGTCCTTGTGGTATGATTGAGCATTCCTTGGGTATATACCCAAGAGTGGTATAGCTGGGTCTTGAGGAAGACTGAGTTGCGTATGTGTTCTCTTGAGCAATAGGGCTTTGCCATCAGTTTGTGGAGAGCAACCAATAGCTAAGCAGTCCTTTTTGTCCATTGCTGCTTCAATACAGACTCTTATTCTGCTGTCTTGAAGTTCCTACTGCATACTAAGATAGCAACATACGCAATGCAGATCTAGAGCCAGCTGGGGACTCCTATAATCCGTACCAGGGCTGCTGATCTATGGTTCAGAATACAGCATTACCAGCTGCCTGTCCCAAGGAATGAGCTGTGGCTCTTGGTGACAGCAAATGGAGCTCTTCGGTTTCGTGTAGAAATATTTCTACTGAGAACTATCCTGACAAGTCTGAAGTTTTCCCCACTCTCTTTTCTGCCTAGAGACTACATCCCCAGGTCCAGAAGAAAGACTAAAGCAGCATCTGTCCCCTGCCTCACTCCATGATATCTCAACCCTCATCATTAGGACTAATAACGGGGGGGGGGGGGGAATGAAATCTCTTGCTGCCCATGTCATGAATCATCATGAACAGATAGCATCTCCACAAACAACTCACCTCACTGCCCTTTTGCATCTTCGTCAGCTGGCCTAAACCAATGCCCGGGACACAGAGTCTGTCGGGTAGCCATACCATCACCTGAGCAACCGAATTAGCAACTTTTCTTGTTGCTATCACAAAACACTCGGCAAGAGCAACGTCAAGCAGCAAGGAAGGGTTTCTTTTGGTTCACGGTTTGAGAGTTCAGTCCACCGTGGCAAGGAAGTCATGGCAACAGGAGTCAAGCCGAGACTTTTTCACCCACACTCAGGAAACAGAAAAGAAATGAATGCTGGCATTCTACTTGTTTTCTCCTGTTCATTCAGAGGCCCTGGTCCAGGGGATGGTGCCACTCACATTCAGAGTAGGCTTTTCCTCTTTGGTTCAGTCTTTTTGAAAATAAGATCATAGATTCATCCCGAGGAATGTTTCTACGGTGACTCTAGAGCCAGTCAAGTTGATGTGAAGCTTGACCACCACAGTAATCAATGTCCTTGACCTTGCCTAAGAAATTACAGAAAGTATCAGGTATAAAAAGACTTTGTAATGCGGAAACGATGTCTCAAGGTAACTGTTCTTTACTAGAGAGATGGCAAGAGGATGTACACAGATCATGAAAGGCTGTATACATACATTTCCATTGTAGGTTTTAGTCACCAACATTAGATGGGCATATGGCAGGGCTGAAGAAATGGCTCAGTGGTTAAAAGCACTGGCTGTTCTTCTAGAGGACCTGGGTTCAATTCCCAGCACCCACATGGCAGCTCATAATTGTCTGTAACTCCAGTTCCAGGGGAACCATGGCACCAGGCATGCACATGGTACACATACATATGCATGCAGGCAAAATACTCGTATACATAAAATAAAATTTAAAAAAATCCTTTTAAAAAGGGCATATGTCCACTCATATATCCCGCATATGGACCAACTAAAAGTATGAAGAGATCTCTTCCTGCCCTCCATTCTCCCTACCCTCCTCTGGCTTTCAAAATGCTCTGAACAGATGGTCCCAAACTTATGGTCTTTCAACTTCACTAATGCATCAAGAGCAACACATTGGGAAGAACTTGTACTTTGAGTTTGTAACTGTGGTCTTTTGGGGGTTGGCTACATGGTATGATACTCTGGGGCGGCAGCAGCAAACTGTAGCTCCCAGTTGGTCCTGATCATACAGGGAAATGATACTCCACATCAGATGAAGGCCTCCAATAGAATGCTCAGTAGGTTAGCTGTATCATGATGATGCTAATTAGATTCAGGAAATTTCTGCCTGGTGATAGGACTCTTAGGATGTAATTACATGGTAAATTGAGGAATATCTTTTAAATCTGCTCATGCCTTTCAACACAGCTTCATTTCTCCTTGTTCTGCTAGAATCAGTCCCTGAAAAGACCAAGTCCTCCCTTTTCCCAAGATGTTCCCAGTCTGTGGTGGTATGAATGAAAATGCCCCCATAGGCTCATAGGGAGTGGCATTATTAGAAAGGATTGGAATATATGGCCTTGTTGGATTAGGTGTGGCCTTGGAGGAAATGTGTCACTGAGGGTGAGGTTTTAAATACTTAAGCCAAGCCCAGTGTCTTTCTCTTCCTGCTGCCTGCTGATCCAGACATAGAACTCTCAGCTCCTTCTCCAGCACCCTGTCTGCCTGCATGCCACCCTGCTTTCTGCCATGATGACAATAATGGACTAAACCTCTGAACCTGTAAGCCAGCCCCAATTAAATGTTTTCCTTTATAAGAGCTGCCGTGGTCATTATGTCTCTTCACAGCAACAGAAACCCCAACTAAGACATCAGCCTCTGTCTGACGTTTGCTCCCCATCCACAACCCAAACTCACCTACTATTCCTGGCTCGCTTTATTGTCACTTCTTACACAAGCCTTCCCTGAACATCAAGCCATTTAATTCTGAAGGGAACCCACACTGCTTCGCGCCCTGCATCAGACAGTACAGCAATATAGGACTGCATGTATGCTAGGCACTGGTGAGCTTCTGAAGACTAAAGCAGCAACATCTATGGCCATATCCCCCTCAACACTTCTAGTGTATTCTAGGTGCTCCACAGGCATAGAGAAATTATGCCTGCCTTTAGGTTCATAGTCATTTCCCCCCAGGGTCCTGGGGGAACCTAAAGATCAGAAGTGGACCTTGGCAGTCTGCCCTTCCCATGGGATGGTTGTGGAAGTAAGGTACACCCCACTGTCTGCTGTGAACACAGCACCAGAAAAGGTCACCCACAAAGACAAAGATGTTCTGTCTCATTACCAATTCAATTCCAATGGAAGCCCTTGCCAGGACAGGACCCTTAATTTCTTGTGTTAAAACAACAAACGGGGTGACCCCAGCACAATCTCTAATAAGTACCATGGGTCAACAATTACTCATTTGAACTAGGGCTTCCTTCCGCCTGACAGGCTAAGATGAAAATTTGTGTTCTTACTGGCAAGAGCTATAAATTAGTTTTATGCCACTGTTAAACCCAGAGGCAAATAAGACAGGATTGAAAGAGGGGGAGGGGCAACATGTAAAGCCTGACTGCTTCCCACAACAAAGCCAGCAGCTTTGGAGACCACGTAGACATTGAGACCGAGCCAAATAGAAATTCACACAGTGACTCTGGGACAAGACCTTGTCTCCTTTGAGGATCTGAATGAAAATCTTTTTTATCCTAGCTTTGTGGGGGTGGGGGGAGGGGTTGCCAAATGAGTGAACACATAAATATGGACTATATGGAGCAATCTCTTTCAGCAAGGCCCAAATAAAGCCAATTATAGGACATCCATGCGAGTTCTCCTTGGGTTCTCCAAAGCCAAGGAAGCCCTTAAAATGGCACTCTTCGTTTACATATTTAACACATATTATTTCACGACCAACCGATTGGAAAAATAATTTCCAAGAACATACATGCAATAGTTAGGCATTTATGTTAAAGAACATGGCAGGAGGAGTAACTGGCAAAACATTAATAATACTCCTGTTAAGATGATGGCGTTGTGAGAGTATGCAGTTCCTGTCTTTGTACAATGCAGGATTTCCTAATATTCTTGAGATTGGAATGCATTACCTCCTAATCAGAAAACAGTAAGTTGAAAAACAATTCCCCACCAGCCCACCATTATCTGAGGTAGAAAAAGAGATTGTTGGTACGTCCCATCTAGAGGAGAAGGGCTTGACTTTGGGATGTTACTCACAGCCTTTCTCCACAGAAGATTTATCCTCCTCATTAATGCTTGCTCTTTACTTAACGTTAGGATTAGATCCAGGTCCCTGGCTCCTCTGCCAGCTAATGAGCTAAGCAGGTTAGGAAGGAAAGCTCAGCTTGGAATGGCATGAAATATGAGTTGCATACCATCTGCATGGGGATGATGGAGTGTGGCAGCTAGATAGGAAGGAACAGGAAGTGCTCCCATGCAGACAGATCCCACCTTCTCGATTCTTTGTCCATGTATGTCAGTAGAAATGGTCTCCACCTCCCAGATGTAAGGTTGAGATGATACCCGTGATGTGCTTAGGACAAACAGTATGTGATTCAGACACAGTCCTCCATGTCTCCACTCACCTAAGACTTCCTTCACAAGTGGATTTTGTCTTTAAAACATCATTTCTCATACTGTCCAGGAGAGAAGTAAGTATCATATCCACCTTGTAATCATAGAAACTGAGGTTTGAAAGAAAAAGGGACTTCCCCTTGCCCATCAAAGTGGAGGAGGAACTTGGTCCACATGGCTACTCTGTTTTTCTCATAGAGTCCCCATCCCCTACCTCATCAGGCACCACTGAGTCTGCTTGTGGTGCCTTGGTTCCCTTTCTCATCACACTCAGGGAAATATCAGCTTCATTCTGAGACCCATCCGTAAGGACTTGTGACCTTTAGACACGGATTAATGTGCAGTGAGTGGTGGAGACCAAGGGCCATGGGCATGAAGAGTTCTGGCAATGGTGGGAAACCGAGGAGGCTTGGGTTCATTCTGGCTGCTTGCCGCAAGGCTGGGGCATTGGCGGAGATGGCCTCAAAGACTTGCCGTTTCTTTGTTTTCTGGGGAAGACTTGTCAGCTTGTCTTTTGTCAGAAATAGTCTGCAGTATTAGCATCATGGAGGAATTTTAGAGGTAGCCACGGAATGGGGGCAGGGGTATGGAGAAAGACAAGGTCTTTCAAATCATCCTCTTTGGCACGTAATTTATGCATACATAAATTGTTTCCAAGGCTCCTTAAAGGAGTCCGAGACCTTGTCTCACCCACTGAGCAAGGTTCTGTTCGCTCCCCTTCTGAACTTCCTCTCCCAGTGGGTTGGGAATTCAGAGATGAGAAGGCAGGAAGGTTGGAATAATTTGCACTCAAGACAGGTTAAAACATATTCTTTGACATATTAAAGTTTCGAAAGGGTTTATTTGAGTAGATAGTCCAAAAAAGGAACCTCCAAATCAAAGTGGGCAGAAGCCGTTGCTGGGGAATTGTTGTAAGATGGGTGTAGAAACAAAACAAAACAATTACTGGGTGGGTTAAAATATGAGCCATTGCTTTCTTTGGACATCCGAAGTAAGGAGGTCAAGACAATGTAACCTATGTCCAGTTGGCTGCCTGAGATTGGCTGAGCTTGAGTTTTATCTGGATAGCATAGGAATCCAGTGTATTACAACCACTTTGACTAGCTAACTAAAGTCCTTTGTATTCGTCAGGGTTCTTTAGAATAAAACTAATAGAACAAATATATATTTTAAGAATTTCTTGAATCAACTTGTGCTGAAATAGCAAGAACAGCTGTCTCGTACCTGAGAGGCTGAGAACCCAGCCTCTGTCCTTGAGGTTGGTGCCTCAGCAGTGGAGTAGACCGGTAATAGATAGCTGTCTCACACTGGAGAGGCCAGCCATCCTGTAGTTGCTCAGCACCCAGGACTGGGCCCACCTTAGCAGTCCCAGTCTGGTGCCCAAACCCCAGAGGGCTTCTCGAGAGCTGCGGGTCTCGGTCGACAGCGGAAGCCTAGAGGCACCGGCTCTAACTTCAGTGAAGAAGGCAGCAGCCACGGAGTAAATCAGCTCGACAGCTCAACAGCAAGACACACAGCCGAGCCAGCCAAAGACAAATCATCTTCCTTCAGCCAGGCCCTTTTGTACCTCGCCTGTTACCAAAAGGATTTGGGGTGGCACTTTCCACATCAGTTAAGGCAATCAGGTCAGATTTTCAGCTGAGGCTCCCTACTCGGGTCATCCTAATTTGTGGAGAGTTGACTTTAAAACCAACTACCACATCCTTTCTACTGAAATATCCTTCTACTCTGCCAGAACCTGATCAAGATACCCTCTGACCTTTCTCCTCCAGGTGACATAGTCTCATTCCCTTTGAGAATAGTGACCACTCATAGGAGAGGGGCCACACTTGTTTTGTCCACTGTCTAATCCTCAGCACCTCACAAACCTTAACATAAAATGCACAATGATAGATGGATGATGAACAGATGGATGGATGGATGGATGGGTGGGTGGGTGGGTGGGTGGATGGGTGGGTGGATTTATTATATATAGGCTTGTGGAAACCAGTAGGTCCTGGAGAAAAGCACATTTGTTTATATCTTATTACTTAAAACTAAGAGAGAGAGAGAAAAGCTTCTTTGGAACCCTGCACATGAAAACCTCATTAAGCTAAATAGTAGAAAATTATGAGCAGCTATAAAAATGGATAATTTATTAATTAAAGCTAAATTCTTTACTAACATATGAATTTAAATACCGTGAGAAGAAGATTAAGGTACCTCCATTCTGCAGGTAAGAATTCCCTCAAGGCTCTGCTTCCCCAGTCCCCCTGTGAGTCCCTACTCTACCAGCTGTCTGCAGGGCTCTGCTTTACTACTAAATCAGGCAGCTAGCCAGCTCAGGGTACAGCCCCATTACTTCTATTGTGAAGGTGACAACAGGAGTCCAGTGGGAGCAAAGATAGAGGGTGATGGCTGAGGTCATTTAGGAGCTTCTCCTTGCTTCCTACTGGGATATCAGGTACTTTTGTGTGTGGTGGGGGTAGGGAATCCCAGGTCTGATGCAAGGAATTGCACCTCTCACTCTTCAAGGCTCCAGCTTCCCTGGGAGCTGGCCCAGCCCCTCTGCAGCCACGCTTGCGTTTTAACAAGTTGTATAGGTGATCTGTGCACGTACTGCACAGGGCTGAGGACTGGGGGTCTAGCCCACTAGGCAGAGTAGTTAAAGGGGGGTTCTGGTGCTCGTGAAACTGCTAGGAACGTTATATGTGATTTATACACATGTGGGGTTTGGGGTAGGGTGAGCTCCAGATGCCTCCTCCCCTCCACCGATCCCCAAGGCATGGGGAGGAGAGAAAGAAAGTAAGCCCACTCTCCCCGGTGGTCACAGGGAACCCAGTCGCAGGCATTATGCAAGATAAAGAACTTAAGTCCAGAGATCACTGAACTAGATAGAGGCTGGGGACTTAATCTCTCATTAAGTGACCAGGCCTCTCTGGATAGGCGAGACAGTTGTTTAGTTTAGGGGGCCCCCAGGCAGTAGGATGGGGATTGTCTCTGGTGCATGAACCAACTTTTTGGAGCCCAGTGTCTATGGTGGGACACCTTGCACAGCCTTAGTGCAGAGAGGAGGGGCTTGGACCTGCCTCAGCTGAATGTACCAGGCTCTGCTGACTCCCCATGGGAGATCTTGTCT
>CABHPH010160970.1:0-49023 GCA_902168325.1 Peromyscus nudipes
AAAGTTATAAAAAATTTTTGATCAGAGGACGAAAAAAAAAGGGGGGGGAGTGTGTGTATTGAGGGCAATAAATGGAAACCCTTGACAAGGGCATTCATTTATACTACTCTTGGTGCCCTTTTACCTTTAGGGATGAGGATGGCTCTTTTCTATTTGTGTAGGAAATTTCCTGTTTGTGCGGTAATTTGAAAGAAAATGGCCCCCAAAGGGAATGGCATTATTAGGAGGTGTGGCCTTGTTGGAGTAAGTGTGGCCTTTTGGAGTAAGTGTGTCACTGTGGAGGCAGGCTTTGAGGTCTCATATATGCTCAAGCCATGCCCAGTGAACAGTTCACTTCCTGTTGCCTTCTGATCAAGATGTAGCCAGCACCATGTCTGCCTGCATGCTGCCATGTCCCACCATGATGAAACAGACTAAACTTCTGAACTGTAAGCCACCCCAATTAAATGTTTTTCCTTTGTGAGAGTTGCTGTGGTCATGGTGTCTCTTCACAGCAATAGAAACCCTAAGACAGGTACCTCCTGGCAGTTCTTTGTCCTGCTTTAGAGAAATGTAGGAGAATCCTTCTTGTACTTAGTACTACTCAAGTGACTGTAGCTTAAATTACCCAAAGTCTTGGGCTAGGGCACTGACCCCATCATATGGATTATATATCCATATAGTTGAAAAAATTAATAATTCTATGAATATCAAACAACATTTTGGTAGTTTGTTCTTTGTGAGTTAACTTTACTTATACCATTGTGGAATTTTAAAATGTGTTCTAGCTACATTTGTCCATCTTTAACCACTAGTGTATACTACTTACAGTAATGAGTTTCATCCTGATGTCTTCATATATGTGTACAATACACTTATGTTATGTTTTAAAAAGTATTTGCTATTAGCCATGTAAACTATCAAGCATTTAAGGTTAAATCTGGGCAGACTTCTGAAGCAGGTAGACAATAAGTACACTAAAGTAAAATTCATCCTTGAAGCACTTGGCTTTGAAACAGTCTTGGACCTTACATCAGAGGGACACACAGGTAAGACAGAAGAAAAAATAATATTTCAAAATATTCACTCTAGAAAGTGGACATTCTTTTGGAGGATTTCATGCTTACCATTCTCAATTACAGTGAAGAATAAACGAATTCTAGAAAGCAAGAGAACAATGAAGAGATGAAAGTTTTAGTCATTCTGAACAGGGGTTGCCAAAGAGTACAGTGCAAGTTAGAGTGAAAACTATATGAAGAGTAAATTATAACATTCAAGGGGCTGGAGAGACGACTCAGCAGTTAAAGGCACTCACTGCTCTTGCAGAGGATCCTGGTTTGTTTTCCAGCACCCACAAGGTGGGTCACAACCTTATGTAACTCTAGTTCCAGGAGATCTGACACCCTTTTCTGGCCCTTGCAGGCCCTGCATGGACATGGTGCACAGGCATAATACAGGCAAACATATGCATAAAAAAATAAAATTTTTTAAAAAACAAATTGCCATTGAAAGACCAATTTATAAAACAAATCAGTGTTAAGTAAGAGAACTGAGTCTGTCTTAGAATGCAGAGTGAAAAGGCAAAGGCGTGACCAAGTTGAGGAAAAGGGGGATTCTGATGGGGAACTGCTGATCTTGAAGAAGACACAAGAACGAAAGAATTAACACAGTAATGAGAACATTAAAGGTTTCCAATTTCTTAGGGGCAAGCTTCAGAGGAAACACAAACTACTGGTTGCTTTAATGAGGAAAAGAATTCACTTACAGACATTGGTTAAGTCTCAACATCACCAAGAAAGTCTCAGAAACAGCCTTGGAATATGGGTTTCCAGGGACTGTACAGAGACTCGGGCACAGAAGTGAGGCAGACCAGGATGGGAATGCTCCTGTCACACTGCAGAACTTGACACGTGGTTATTGTTGCCACACTCTTTCTCCAAAGCAGCTTTTGTTTTAAGGTTTGCATTGGTAGATCCAAGTGGGCAAGTGCAGATCGGGCATTTGTCTTCCAGCTACTAGGAAGGCAATGAAAAGACACTAGGCTGTTCTCTAGAGGAGCATGGCTATTCCCCACCTAAAGGGGTTTTGTTCTAAAACACAGCTAAAGCCTTGCATATGCCTGCAGCCTAGTAAATCACTTCTGAGAAAACTGAATACAGCAGAAGCAATGGCTTACTGCTTCTAACTTGAGACTGTGGAAGACTGATTTCTTGCTGGAGTTTCTATCAGTTGTTTATCTTATATGAAGCAGACTGCTGTGTTAAGCTGCCCACATGTCAAGGAACTTAACATTTGCCCACAGCCAGGAAAGACCTGAACATCCGAATATTCTGAAGGAAAAGAGTTCACCCAGCAACTGTCCAGTGAGCTTGGGAACTTTCCAATGGACATTTTGATACAGACATAGCCATGGATGACCCTTAATTGTGTCCTGGTAGACTCTGTGGTAGGGCCATGTATTTGATCTCTTCCCAGGCTCCCGACCCATAAAGAGGCTGAGATGATGCTCATGACTCTTTTAACTTACAACACCCTAGAGCCTTTGTTACACAACAGAAACAAGTATTAAAAATCCAACATGCATCATAAATGATTCTGTAATGAAGATTTAGCTGAAATTTATTCGAGACAATGTAATCAAAACTAACACCGTTGACTACAAAAAAAAAGAGTATAATATGTAGGAAGATATCAGAGTGAATGTTCCTACAGTGATTCTCAAAACAGATCACCTCTGGGTACCAAAATGTGTGTGTATTGGGGAGTCTCTCTTTATACATAGCCAGGGCTTCAGCAGTAGAGTCTGCGATGGACACAAGCAGGGTGTCTTTTAACTCAATTTCACTCTGACCCAGTCTACTTGGACTGAGTCCTCAGGGCTCCTTCCTCCTCAGTTACCATTTGCATACAATGGGCTGTTACTTACACTCCTACCTAGCTATGAGTTGAGGTTTTCACAGCCCTTCCCTGTGATTTATACTGCCCAGAAATTAGGGCTATGGTTACTTACATTTTGGCCACTTACAATGGTAGTACAGAAGACACAGGTAAAGAGTGAGACAGTGAGATGGAAGAGATGCACAGGCCAAGGGGACCACTCTCCAAGAATCACCATGTATCCAGCTACTCTTAAGTCTGACAAAGCCCATGGGTCTTTAATGGATGCTTCGTTATGAAATGACAATTGCTCACATCATTAGGCTCCAGCCATCAGACAGCTCATTAGCATAGAAAGACACTTATCACTTTGGAAATTCTGGTTGTTTTAGGAGTTATACACTACAAAACAGGAACAAACATATACCTGTATACATATATTCACATACGTGCATATGTATGTATATATGATAATAAAATATCACAAATACCACCGAAAACTTATTAATCAAACTAAACACAAAGATGAGCTTTTATGACCTCAGTGTGGTTTCCAATGCCTTTTAGAACAATCACAGAATCAATTGGAAGTTCCTGGAGAGAAGCAAGCTGATTGAGTTGGATCTCTGCCAAGGCAGAGAATTAAGGCCCTGATGTCCCAGAGATAAGGAAGAAGACAGACAATAAAGAATTTCCTCTTCATCCCTGTCCCCACTGATGCCACCCTGAAGTGGAGCGCATATCCCCTCAGACTGGCCTCAAGCATTGAGTGTGTGACTTCGCTGCATCCCTCTCAGTAGCACATCCTCAGAAGACCGCCTCTCTGCCTCCCTGCCCTGTGCCTTGTTTCCACTCCTTAGAATAATATGAAAATAACTCATAAGCCCTCTGCCTGAGGCATTGTTCTGTACTAACTAAATCCAAAATAAATGGCCAGAAACGAAAACATTTTTAAGAACTAGCAATAGCTAATTAGGAAACATAATGGCAAAATGCACACCCTAAGTTTATTGTGTTGTGTTTCATTATTGCTTAAAAATACTTTCTAATTTCCTCTGTTCTTTCTCCTTCTGAACTATGGGTTAATATATGTGCAGTGCTTCCAAGGTATGTGGTTAATACCGTGTATACGTGCTAGCTTTATTATTAGAAGGCATAAAGATAAATACATTCCTATAGTCACATTCACATAAACATATTGGACCACACATAAAAGGTCTCTTTTACAAGATATAAAATTTTACAATATACATGACAAAATAATTATATCTGGAGTTTGTAGAGTACCTTATACATGTTCTATGCATGGCAATATGGATGCATATATACATATTTAAAATGAGGAAACAGAGGCATGGTAATTTACCCATATTGTAGGGTAAGTTGAATCTAATTTTGAACCTTACTAATCTTAATAGATAAAGAGGTTTCAAATCAGTCTAGGAAATGAAAAGCACAATTATTACTTTCTATTCTCAAACCCCATTATAAATAAAATAGGGCCATCTATGTGAATCCATAGCGTATTAGAAAGCTGGTGGCCATGCCAGTTGTATAATACAACCCGTGGTTCTGGAGCATAAGAGGGAGGTGGTCATAAACTGGTAGAAATGCTATCAGAGTTGAGAACCTCATAATACTGCAACTTAACCCCCCCAATTTAGCTTCTCCCCAAGAAACTTCACACTGAGCAGTACTGGAGAAAGCTGGTCTGCAGGGATGTACCAGACACTGAAAAGGCCAATGCTGACAAAGAACTACTTCAGCCACTCCTGTACCTCTAGAGACAAGGCTCTGGTCCTGGCTTCTAGCACAATAATGCTGAGTCAGGTGTCCTGGTGATGGGCCCTGGACTGAACACCTTTAGATGCCAATGCCAGGCTCGGCCACTTCTTCCATTCCACACTTAGACCTGCCTGGCTCTGCGTTATCCACCATGGAGTCAGTGACACCAAAGGCAGGCATTTGGACACCATGTCACATGCTGAACGCACAGCTGAGAATCACCAAACTGGAGCAGAAGTAACAAGCCGGGAAGAGCACATCAAAGCCGTTCCAGTACAGGCACTACAGCACTGCAGGCAACAAGGGTAATGGCCTTGGTCGGAAGTGATGTCACAGAAAAAGCACATGAAGTTGCAGGAGTAGAGAGAGGTGCCGTGGATCTAGAAGTTAAGGGGGGGATTGGGGTAATCATGGAATACGTAGCATGGAATTCTCAAATCATTAATACAAATATTACAAATGTTTATTTAAATGTAAAAAAACAAAAAGTTGTCCTCCACATGGATTGACTATTTATTGTTTCTTCTTTCCTTTTTTTTTTCAGTTCTTGATCTGCATTTTGCTTGTCAATCTGTTTTCAGCATTACCTCTTAGAAATACAAACTTCATTCCCTGAACTATCATCCAAATGTTTGCTTCTGTTTAGTACATGAGTTTTAGCACAAATTGAATAAGTACGTCTCTACATTTGAGGAGATTTAAAATCCAATTCACCGAGGGTTGTTGTAGATGTAACCAACTGTCTTATTAAATAAGAAACACAGAACCAATGCAAAGAAGAAAGCCAAGAGGTCAGAGCTAAGAGTTAAAACCTTACCCTTCCTCCTGCAGTGGTCCTACCTCTCCGAAGGAGGAGCTACTTCCTGTGTTAAAGTCCTTATATAGAATTTCTGTTCTGCCTTCTCATTGGTTGTAAACCCAACCACATGACAGCCTCATCATGGCCTGTCTGTATAGACCTCCAAGTGTTCTATGGTTGGTATTGAGATTAAAGGCATGTGTATCAGGGCTGTATCCCTGAACACACAGAGACTTACCTAGCTCTGCCTACCAAGTGCTGGGATTATAAGCGTACGCCACCACCGCCCTGCTTTCCTATGGCTTGCTAATAGTTCTGACCCCCAGGCAACTTTATTTATTAACATACAAATAGAAAATACAAAAGAAAATATCACCATATTTCCCCTTTTCTATTTTAATAAAAAGAAAAAAAAGGAAAAAGCTTATAACTAACATAAGAAAAACTATATACAGCAGTACAATAACTATATACAATATATACAAGTAATAAATACCTAAACAATGTCTAGTCTATTTGTATTTAACAAATTCAGAGAAAATAATTCCATTATCTATCCTATTGTATCTAATTCACTTTCTATCCTAATTAATCTTCAACTATAACTAAATAATCTTCAACTCCTTCAGAGACCCAAGAAAGAAATAATACTAGCTAACAAAAATAAAAACAGGAAGTACATGCAAGTAACTTCCAAAAAATTGTGAGTTGACAGAAACAGCCAGCTGCCTGGACAGTCACCTGAGGTTTCTCCGCAGTGTTGGGGCATCATCTTCAGCCTATAGGCTTAGCGTATCTGACAGACTCATTTGTGAAGTAGGATGTACACAAGGTCAACAGTTCAACCTCACCTTGGGTGAGAGCAGTCATGTACCAGAAACACCTGAATTCCACTAGTGTCATGTCATGATTCAGGATTTTAAATTCTGGAAATTGTTGATGGTTTTTGAATTCAGCTGTCCATTCTTCTTGGCTATGTGTGTATGTGGCTTCATTTCAGCAGGTTGTAATTTTCAAAGTCTAACTTTTAGCTTCCAAAGCAAAAACCCGAGCTATTCTTTGAAGTGGTGGGAAACCTTTGCACAGAGCGCTGAGGAAAACAAGAGACTGAAAGGCCCTGGCTTCATCTGTCTGAGATGCCTGGCCTCTTCCCACTGCACCACACGGAATTATATCGCTTTCATGACATTGTGTGTGTGTGTGTGTGTGTGTGTGTGTGTGTGTGTGTGTGTGTGTTGCTGGGGGGTGCACACATGCTATAGTGCATCCGTGGAAGGCAGAGGACAACTTGTGTCTGTTCCCTCCTTCGCCATGTGTGTCATGGAGGTTGGACTCAGGTTGTCAGGTCATGTGACTTTACATGCTGAGCCGTATTGTTGGTCCATATGCGTTATATTTATTCCGCTTTAAATTAGCTTTTACTTTAGACACATGTCTTTGTGTTGTGCATAGCCAGCCCAGTTAGTTTTAGACACTGCCCTTTTCCCTAAACCCTCTGCTTCCTTCAAGTCAAAAAATAAAAAGCCAACAAAAGCCTCTAGTGTTTAAATTCTTACTGACACTTTGTTTAAACTTCTGAAACTTTTAGATTATCTATCTTTAGTTTCTAGTGGCACTTTTTGCATGCATGTACAGTGTGCATTCTAGTGTATATGGATGATCACATGTGTGGGCATGTGCATGTGTAAATGTGTTCATGCTGATGTCATCCTTTTTGCTCATTGTATTTTCTAAACAAGGTCTCTCCTGAGCCTGAAGCTTGACAATTTCCACGCATCCAGCTAGCCAGTTTGCTCTGGGGATCCCTTTCCAAGCAGTGGAATTACAGGAGGTTCCATGCCTGCCTGGCTTTTATATGGGTCCTGGGAGAGTCTAATGATGGCCCTCACACTTGTACAACAAGCATTTTAATCCACCAAGCCACCTCCCTGCCTCTTTGTGGCATTTAAAGTTGCTCAGTTCTGCTATAGTCATATCTTTAGAGAGATTCACTATTACTTAGGATGGTGTACCTCTACCCTGATAATGCTGATGTCCTTGATGTGATGTGATGTGATGTGATGTGTGTGTGTGTGTGTGTGTGCTTTTGTCATACAATGCTCATCGGCATCTTTAGCTTCTACACATCAGAAGCCCCACCTTACTAAATGTAGTAACAGCAAAATTAAAAAATGTCCACAAACAACAAACATTGCTAAATATCCCTAGCAGGTAGGAGTTGGGTGGAAGTCGGCCAAGTGGCTCCTGGCTAAAAGCCATGGGATGAGAATGAGTTTAGGCTTTTGTTATCACTTTTAGTTATGATTTGTAAATGCATTCTTTTTGAAGCATGGAACCAGGCAGACCTTTTGGCGTAGGCTCTCTTTATCTGACAGAGCACAGATAGAAGCCTAGGAAATGTCATACTTACTCAATGACCCTCCACTCCTGGTATTTTCTTTCTGTCAGCAGAATCAAAAAGTAATTTTGAAGAAGTGTGGCTATGTTACTTCATGCCATCAATCTCAGAAGGTCAGGCTTAGCATCCTTGCCCCACCCCATTCTTTCTCCACTCATTTTTTAGGGGCAGAAACATGAAGACCAAATTGAGCTCTGTTAAAGATTCCTCTCACTCTCCTTCAGCCTGGTCCTTCTCCATAAATACGATTTCCTTAGGTCTCATCCTATCCCCTCATGCCATGTTGGCCAAGGAATGTTTGTTTGAGGATTATTCATCTCCTTGAAACCCAGACTCCTCTCATGAACCTTGTGCTGTTTAAAGTAGGGGGTGGGATTCCTTCTTCTCTGTGAAGGCCTGTACGGTAAATACATCTTTATAGGCTACACGTTCTATCTGTTGCATATTCTTCTTTGTTAGTACTTGGGGGTTTGAAACTCTTGGAATTCTAGTTCAAAGTCTTCAGCACACCACTGACACTACCCTGGGGGCCTGCTGTTAACTTACAGTAGCCTGTACCCAATCTCGGAGCTTCTCTTCTCTCCGCAGTGAGCGTAAGACAGTCTGTGCAGGTGTCAACAGATACAAACGGGATGAGGACACCCTAACCTACAACATGGCACTCAGCATGAGAGCAAACAGCAGAAGCAGAGAAGTCTGCTTGGCACCTCTTTCTCCCTGTCTTTTGTCTTCTTTCTTGAAACAAATTGTAAAAGAATCCTACGACCTTCTTGTAAGTCGGGTCGCATGACCCTTGTGAGAACAATACTGTCCCTTGCCTTGGAGGGAGGGGGTCTCTGAAGGCACAGGAGCACACAGAGCAGTGTGAACAGGCCGTGATTAACTCCTCCAATTTATTAATGTCAGACTACCCTTTTGCCAAATCATTATTTTTATCATCCCTCTCCAGTTTCCTATCAGAAGCAAACATTGAGAATACAATTTTCTGTGGTTAATTGTCCTTATTCAGAAAGCCTCATGTACCCTGCACAATTTGTACTGCATAAATTTGTATCTTTTTCTTGCTTATTTATTTTGTTTTACAGGAATCTCAGCCATTAAACCAGGGGTGAATAAGAAAAAAAAAAGTATTTTCCTCCCACAGAACTCCAGATAACTTATCTATCTTTTCAAAAAGCATTCTTAATGAACACAGCTCATATGTAGTGCAAAAATGATGCTGGGTTATGTACATGGATTATGCTGAGAAGTGGCGGTAGCTAGTGTTTTCTACCCTAGGTGACGTTTACTGGTCTTAAAGCTTCGTGGCCCATTCTTGGCCAACTGCCCTGTTTTTATTAAGGTTTTAGTTCAGTCATTCAAATGTTCAGTGTCTGACAATAATCATAAATTGTCTCCAAACCAAATTCTTCCTGCCACCAACCTCAGTGTGAAGAGAGTTTGCTTGGGACATATGGGGATGATCTTAATGCTTTTATCTTTTCCATTTCCCCCACGGCTCACCTCTTCCTACAGCCAGATCCTATTGTGGGTAAAAGTAGAGTGACAAGGAAAGTAAGGATCTGTGGTAGCCCTTTCTTGCCCTTTCTTGTCAGCTACATTTGTCCTGGCTGGGCTGGTGAGGACTTTGAGCTGTTTTACCCTAGGCTCTCCTGAAAGCTGACTCTATCTAGCATTGTTCAGCTCCTTGGAGGTTCTCAGCTTTTCCATGGCTCCCTTGACCTGTACATGCATTGCAATTATGGATGGCTCTTAAGACTAAGGGATTTCTTAGTCTGTGGCCATTGGGAAGTTCGTTTCCAGCTCTTTCTGCTGAACCTTACTGGCTGTGTTGAGGAGTTGGACAGCAGACCACATTTTTTCCTGTGTGACAAATTTGAGTGAGATTACATACCTAAATAGGCACTCCTTGACACACAACCCAGAGATATAGGTATATTCAAGGCAACAGCATGTCCATAGCTCCAAACATTGGAGCAGCGGTCTTCTCTTTGGCTCACTGGCTATACAGAGCAGGAGTGGATCCCAGCTCACCATCTTCTTTACATTGGGTATGAGTCAGCCACCATTTAGTCCTTTGTGTCTCCTAAATGTAGAGCCCTTCCAAAAACTCCACTTGAAAGGCTAGGGTGAGAAGAAATCAGCTTTTTCCCAAACACTAGGTAGAGCAGACTGGCAGTCATGATTCTTTCCACAAATATTTATCAAGCATCTACCATGTCTAGACACTCACTGTTCCCAGAGCTGAGGATATATACAGCCTTTAACTAAATCCTTGCCTCAGAATGGATGAAATTCTACTAACAGTTCTGTCTACAGGAACCTATTTTTTCATCTTGCATTGCTTCTGATGTAGGAGAGAGTTTGAGTTCAGACATGGAATATTCTTACATTCTGGATATTACCAATGTAGTAAATCAGCTTTCTACATGTCTCAGAAGTTTGGTTATCATATATGAACATGGAAGCTATGTTATGGTCAAACCTATTTTATTACTGAAAAAAATGCATGAAACATGAAAAGAATCTTAGAAATAATGTTAATGGAAGGCAAATACAAGGGAAGCTTATAAGGCTCCAAGAAACAGATCCTGGGGGTACTTCAAGACAAGTCTCTTTTGCAGAAAGCCAGGGCAAAACTATATAGTTCTCTATAATAGAAATAGAAACAGCTTCCAAGCTTTAAACACCCTCATGCACACATCCAGTGTTTGCTTTTCTTAATCTTATTTGATTTTTTAATTGAATCATACAATCAAGTTTGATTATCACAAATGCCTTCAGAAGGTTATCTTACCTTAGGAGGTTGTGTTACTGTTCAAACTGGTAAAGCTGGTTGATGCTCTCAGCCATGTCTTGCACCTATGAAGTGCACAGTTCTCTTGAGTTGGTCTACTATGGACTTACTAGTAGTACAAAAAGCACATAAAGTTTGGTGATGGCATGGACTGGGAGCAGACTGACAGAGTGGGAACATAAGTTTCTGTCACCAGCTTACTGAATGGGCAGTTCCCTTTCTGTGGGACTCCCTTTTCTCCTTCTTATAATGAAGATAATGGTACCTGGATCCTGGCCCTGAGATGAGGCTTAAATAAATTAGCACATATGAAGTACTTGGAACAGTGCCAGACCTAGTAAATGAGCAATCAATTTTAGTTATCATCAATAAGTGCAAAAGAATTGCTCATGTAGTTGAAAGCTCATTCATTTTTAAGATGAATTTTTGAAAATGTTGCAATCATTTTTTTCCATGTGTTCACTCTGTAAGCTTTTCCTAAATACCCATTATGGGTTAGAGATTTTCACCAAGCACTGGGGACAAACTATCAAAGTTGCGTGAATATAAATGACCTGGCCTCAAATGATGTGTCATCCACTGGTAGAGAAAGAAGAGGAGCTCACAGAGGATTGCATGTTAGCCAAGGCACTGTCAGACAGAGTGTGCACCTGCCAGGACTGGGAGAGTGGGAGGTTCAGAGGCTGTGCACAAGGACATACGGAAACTTCTCACCCTGGTTATCTTAAGTGACAGAAGTATATAACTGACTGTGGTGGTTTGAGTAATAAGCCACCCATTATCTTTGACATTTGAATAATTGGTTAGTGGCACTGTTTTGGTAGGTTTAGGAGGTATAGTCTTGCTGGAGGAAATGTGTCACTGGAGGTGGGCTTTGAGAGTTGGAAGACTTGTGCCCTTTCTAGCTCACACGTTTTGCTTCCTATTTGTGGTTCAAAATGTGGACCCTCACTTCTGCTCCAGCCGCCACATCTATAGCCGGCTGCCTCCCCTCCACCATCATGAACGCTAGCTGTCTGGAACCAGAGCCCAGACTCCTGCTTCTATATATTGTCTTTGTCATTGTGTTTTATTACAGCAATAGAAAAGCCAGACATTTTGGTATCTTTCATCTGACCATCGATATCAAATGTGTTCTTTCAAACATTATCCAGCATCATGGCTTTCAGTCAAGAATCGTGGTCCTTACGTCTGATGACACTTAAAGCCTTTAATGCAATGATACTGCAGTAGTATCAAGAGATGACTTCCTAAGAATTTGGGGTAGTACCCACAAAAATAACTAAATAAATGAAATTAGAAGTAAAAAAAAAAAGGCTTTTTTTTTTTTTGGACAACTAATATACTGGCTTTATTGAAAAAGGACCTGAACATGTTTCATTGCCTTTTTCGGTTCATCAACAAATGTGGTATGGGCAACACACTCATTTTTTAATGTTAAGGTCCTGATGATTGAACCGAGGGATCATGCATGCTAAGTAATTGTGCTCCCCAGAGCAATACACTGAGGCTATATGCTTTTCTCGGACACTCACACCCTTCATTATAAATGCCAGTTAGAGTAGAGGCTACTCGACGGTAATATTTCCAGGAGTTAACTCAGGCATGCACAAAGCCTTTTGCTTATAAATGAAATCTCACTGCTGAGATATTTTTAAGAGATTGGCTTTAATTTTTTTTGGAAGGGAGTAACATTATCTGTTAATTTCAAATGCTGGGGTTACTACTTACATTTCCAAATTTGTTGTTTGTAGTCTGCTGTGGGCAGGGATATTGGGCATATTTAGTAGAATTCTATTTAGTAGGAAACATATTTAATTGGATTCTACTTAAGATTAAAAAGTAAAAAAAGATCATGTCATGTCACCTAAACAAGTGGAGACATTAATAAATGAATCTGCGAGACTGTTCAGGCATGGGCTGATCTGTTAGGGGGCGGTTTGCTCACTTTCTGACTCTCAGCTCTAGGTTGCGTTTGACTTCTTGGTAGGTAAATGGTCAATCTTTGCCGGGATGGTTTTGAGCAGGAAGTCCTTGCTTGTCTTCACTTGTCACACTTTCATTCCAATGTTATTCACTCTCTTGTGCCTGCTTCACAATTCCTCTTGGCCTTTGCATTTCAGCCCTCACACTGAGCTCACTATGCATGAGAGGCAGTTTCTCTAGCCCCTTGATTTGGTTAAACTGGACTACCCCTAACACATTCTTTGTCTATCATTTAAACCCAACTCAAATGATCTACTCTGAGAAGCTTTACTGCAATGAATCCCCTTTTCCATACAGAACTATTTGTATTTCTAGACTTTCATAATACTTTTAATCTTATAATTCTTAATCTATGCAATGTATTTCATCTTTTGTTCCCATATTTTCAGTTTTTCTACTGGTATTAAAATATCAGTCAAAGGGCACAGTCCAGCAGATTTGATTTGCTAATTGCTGATTGTACAAATGATAATTTTTAACAATCAATCTCTAATATATATTAACAATTGGGGCCATGACAGTATCAATATTATTTTACATTTTAAATTTTATTTGTGTGAATGTGTGTGTGTGTGTGTGTGTGTGTGTGTAGGCTAGAGGACAACTTGTGGGAGTCACTCTCTCCTTCTTTGTGGACCCTGGGTATTATATTCTGGTCACTGGGCTTGGAAAAAGACACCTTTACCTTCTGTTATCTTGCTGGCCCCTAAATGTTATATTTATAAATGATTAATTTATGCCTATTTACTCAAGCCTTTCTACATTTAGCATTTAGGCATCCATTGTATAAGTAAAGTTTTTATAATGCTTGCTTTTGTATCATGATAACAAGTACATCTGGAAGTGCAGTTTCATGCTATAGCCTTAGCGGAGGAGAGGGCTAGGTGTGGGGGTGTGGGAATTCAGTAGGATAGCAGTAGGTAGCAAATACAATAGTTGGTACAAGCTACAGATTACATCCAAGAAGTAGGCATAATGGGAGCTTTTTATTAGTCAAGCTGTTGTTCCTTTGGAAAGAACACTTCCCTCCCTTTGAGAAGTTGATAATGACTCACAGTAATTCTGCATTTTTATTGATAGGATCTTCACTGGCTGGTCATCAGTGCATGATGTATTTGGGGACATCATAACTCACCTTTGGAATGTTTAAGGTCTGGGGAATGGTGCAGAGGGAGGCTGTTGGGGTTAGTGGTCTAGTGTAAACTTGGAGCTGGTTCTCTTCTTTGTTGAAGAGAGCCCCTATGGTAGAGGCCCCATGAAAGAAGTACGCACTGGGGCAGACAGATTCACATCAATGTGAAAGCCAGAAAACTAATGTTGCTTCTTTCTTCAGCTTTCCACTCTTTTCAACAAGGTCTGATGTCCTGGTAGTGTGGTTAGCAATTTGGAGAAAGGAGGGTAGAGACAGGTGGAAGAGGAAGGAAGCTTGGCAATTCCCAAGCCTGGACACACTGTAGCTCTTGAATGATTCCTAGGGACAGAGTCTTTGCCAAAGCTAGTTATGAAGTGGTTGTCTGCATTAGCAAGCTTTATAGCTGACTCCTCTGCCCTCTACCCAAGCATGGTGGGGGACATATCTCCTTTTAAGTTGTTACTTATTTAAAAGTGTATTAATAACTTAAAAATAAGTTATTTTGAATTAAAATATATGTTAATTTAATGTTTAATTCATGCTTACTGGGCATCACAGTAGTTATAGCCCTTAGAGAAAAGGGTTATATGTGCACAGATAGACTCAAATAGATTAATATGTAGAACAATGGGAAGGTCCAAATAAAAACATACCTAATGCCATAACTCAAGGCATAGCACTCAAGATGTAGCATAAAATCACATTTAATGTGTGAGTTTGGTAGAAAACAAGATAATTTTCAGCTGAGCAGAATCAGAGATGGCTTTATTAGAGTTTTGGCTGCCCTGTCAAGTGACATCGATTTTACTATATTCCAGATGGCAGGTTGGTTCTGGATGCCCTGTGCATGCAGACATCCACAGTGTTTTAATTAGGCACTTTGGGCATTCACATCTCTGATGTGAAGAACTCTTTTGTGTTTCCAAGGTTCAAGACAGGGAGAACACAAGGATTCCTTACTATTTTAATGCAGTGTGATCTTTTACAAACCGTACACGCTCTTTAAGAGACCAGTTTCTTGTATTCAAGGTCTCAGAACATTTGGGGAGGGGGCTGAAGAGGGGCTAGTTTTGGTGGCAATCAGGAAGTTTTGATGACATTTGTTTGTTTGCAGAGTGTAGGTATCCCAGAGCCTTTAGAGATGAGACCGGGGACTTGGAGGACTGTAGTCAAAGTTATTAAGTTGGTGAGGACCAGTGAGCATAGTAAAGGTAGAGGGGATCTGGCTATCTTAGATTTGGAAGCCTTTAAGAGTGGAAACATTACCAGGGATAGAAAACCATGGGGAGATGTAGTAACCAATATTAGAAGGATGACTATGCTCTCTTGACAAATGCTAAAACATCAAATCATGTAAAACCTGAGGACACAGCAGGTCTGTAACAAGATTAGTCAGATTACCCATTGTTTCTCCTTTCTCCTTCACTCTACTCCCTAAGTCCAGTGGCATGTATTTTAAAATTGGCCATGTATGTGTCTTTGCTGAACATGGTCAAATCATCTAAGATTTTGACTTCATTTACCCCGGGTAACAAAGGACTAAGTAGAGAGTAACTACATGTAACTAAGAACATGAGATAATTTTTATTAACCCAGTTAAGAAGTGGAGAAGAATAGTTTGTATCCTATGGAAGAAGTATATTTCTACTGATGATTGCATTCCCACCTGAGAATTTCAGCTTAACCAGCCTTGCAGTGCCTTAAACACAGAAGCTGGTGAATAATTTCCTTCCTGATAGACTATTTGTTTTTTTTAAATTTTGTAAATATTTGCTGTGCACTGCTCTGTTCTAGGCATTGGGCATAGAACCCTGAGGAGGAGAGTTTCCTATAGGGAAGGACTACATCAAAGATGCTACATGAGAAAATAAACAAAAAAAATGCATAATATGAATATATGAGTAGATGTTGGGTGGTGGGATGAATGAGCAGATGTTAGGTGGTGGGATGAATGAGCAGATGTTAGGTGGTGGGATGAATGAGCAGATGCTGGGTGGTGGGATGAATGAGCAGATGTTAGGTGGTGGGATGAACCAGGGAGCTTGGCTAAGGTCAGACTTATAATGAGACTGGAAGATCTTGTTTCAGATCGAGGGGGTGAGTGAAGTGAGAGTCAGGACTGAGTCTTTTTTTATTTTATATTTTAATTTAATTTTACATATCAGCCACAGATTCCCATCTTCCCTCCTCCCACCCCCCCTCCGACCTCCCCACAGCCCACCCCCCATTCTCATCTCCTCCAGGGCAAGGACTCCCCTGGGGATTCAGTTCAGCCCTGTAGTTTCAGTCGAGGCAGGTCCAGTCCCCTCCTCCCTGCACCCAGGCTGAGCGAAGTGTCCCTGCATAGGCCCCAGGTTCCAAACAGCCAGATCATGCACCAAGGACAGGTCCCAGTCCCACTGCCTAGATGCCTCCCAAACAGTTCAAGCTAATCAACTGTCTCACTTATCCAGAGGGCCTGATCCAGTTGGGGGCTCCTCAGCTATTGGTTCATAGTTCATGTGTTTCCACTAGTTTGGCTATTTGTCCCTGTGCTTTTTCCAATCATGGACTCAACAACTCTTGCTCATACAATCCCTCCTCTTTCTCGCCGATTGGACTCCTGGAGCTCCACCTGGGGCCTGGCCATGGATCTCTGCATCCGGTTCCATCAGTCATTGGATGAGAGTTCTAGCATGACAGTTAGGGTGTTTGGCCATCCTATCACCAGAGTAGGTCAGTAAAGACAGGAATAGAGAAGAAAGAGATCCTTGGAAATAACAAATGAATTCTGGGTAGGGCATGCAGATGTCTTCAGAGATAGAGGCAGGGGTGTGCTAAGGTTTTTGATAGTTCACCAAGTATGATGGGAAGCATCAGTGATGCTGAGCAGGGAGCTGACGGGTTGAATTCATACTTGCATCAGATCACCTGGCTGTTGCAGGGGATGGTTCCATGGCGGGAAGCACAGGGGCAGTCAGGAACCATGCTGATGGGCCAGGTACACCAGGATGGTGGTCAGAACTGGGACGGCGGGCACAGCAGTGAAAAGAAGTCGTACAATTTGGTGTATATTTTGAAAGTACATTCGAAGGACTTTTTAATTTCATACACTAAGGTGAAAGAAGAAATGCAAAGATGACGTCAAAAACTTTTGATTGGAACGACACAACGAGTGAGCAACTGGCTACTGGCATAACGGAGAGGAACAGAAGGCTTAGGGGTGCTGCCTGCTTTTGGACTGACCTGCTTAGTGAGACATGGCTTTGGAGGATGTAACTGGTATGTGAAGCTAGGGTTAAGTGGGGCGCAGGGAAGCTGTAAGTTGTGGACCTCTCTGCACATGCACCCATGCTGACAGAGGCCACAGACACCGCTTAGGTTCTGGCGCCTTTCAAAGATACACTCCGCACAGGTGAGAGCTGGGTATGATGCTTGTAGCTCCCCACTGTCAAGCACAGCTTAAGGCTAGGGGAATGATTTTGGGATTAAGTGTAGGCTGGATTCTTAGTTTCCTTTCTTGGGTGTGTGAAGACAACCGACAATACTATGTGTATTCAATCTCCATGGAGGTAACAATGTATCCTAAAAGTGCCAAAGGAACAATTTTGGAATATCTGTAAGAGCTACACTTAAAAGATTTAAAAGAGCAATTCTAAAGAGCTCTCCAGGCTATTTTTATTTGTTTGAAGGGCGTATCAAGGCCACCATGCCTATCAAGGCCACCATGCCTAGTCCAGATTCAGGATAAATCTAAAATCTCTCCCACCTGCCATAGTCTGCATTAACTGCTGTCCAACCCTCTTCCCTTGAAATGATCTCAGCGTCTAAGTCCTGGGTGTGCACACTAGGGAAGCTGTAGAAGAAACTCTTAGGGATGTACATTAACGCTACAGAAGAGCATTTGACACTTGCCTGGCTCTTTCTCATTTTCCCACCATTCTTAGATTCAGCTAGTGGTGTCTAAGGGGTCCGTACTTCATAGTGAAACAGCCCACAGAGTGAAGGATGTATGTGAAGAGCATAATGATGGATTTCTTTAATCTTCTTTGTTATTTTTAGCTTTCTCCTTATTTATACGTTAAGAATGGTTCCATATACATTTCAACATTTACTTGCATTTGACAAAACTTGATTTTTTAAAAAACTAGGTTCATACACATCAGTTTCTGGCGACTGTGGGAGCTGTGGTGTCCTTCCTCAGCTCTTCTTTGGGTGCCTCCTTCCTCTCTTCCACTTGGGGGTTGGCAGTTCCTCTTTCCATGTCTCCCATGACTCCACACTTCTACAGCAGAGGTCAAAAGTCACAGTTTCTACTGCCCCTTGAAGACTCAGTAGGTAAAGGGAAGATCCCTAACAAGACTTTGGGGGTCAGGGGAAAGGGGATTTACCTCTGATTTCAATGAAGCAGGGAAACAATGTTTCCTTCAGTTTTTATGTGGTTAGCAATCATATTAAGGAAATGGAATTTTCTGTTATTGAAGTTATTTTTTTTCCAGAAACAAGCAACTGAAAGGACACCTAGATGCTGTTTACCTGCTTAGCTATCCACACAATCTCTCCCTTCATTTTGTCCTTTAATAAAATATTTTGTAATATCTCATAGAGATTTATTAGCAATACATTGAATTACTTGACATTAAATATAAATTTTGTATCCCTTTAAGAATTTATGATCTAGGCTTCTGAGTATATTAATAGTTATGAAAATCTTAAGAGTGGGGTAATATATAAATGTGCGCAGTGTAATTTTGACAGGTGAAGACCCAAACAACACCGATCTACAATCACATTTCTTCAATGTGGTAAGTTCCTAGGGCCTGCAAGGATTATTTTAAAACTGCGTTTGCTGCCTGCCACTCTGCTACCAAAAATAAACTGGTCTGAGGGAACTAAGTGTGAGAGGACATTCCTGGAAGCTGTTTCATCCGAGGCCATTTGTGACAAAGCATTCTTGACTTTTTTTTTTGCAACTTCATCCAGATCATACTGATATATGTCAAAAGATTTGGGTCTTGTCTTCCTTTTTTTTTTTTTTTTTGTGAAAGGCAAATATACTTCATACCACCACATGTATAATTGAAAAACTTACTTAAGCTGGTATTTTGTCTCAACCATTTCAAAATCTGTTAACTGGAGTTAGAGACACCAAACAAACCACATACTATAGAACTATTTTAAGAGGATGAAGAAAGGATTGGGGGAGAATGCAGCCCCCCATCTCCCCGCCCCTCCGTGCCGGAGCCAGGAAAGCTAAAGTCAGTCAAGTCTCTCAAAAGTCCTTTAATAGGCTGGTGACCTTGAGCGATGCGGTGGCTTGCCTATCTAATCCTGGTTCTTCAGCTATGAAGTTAGGCAAAATCCAATGTTTCCAGGGCCAGTTGCTGTGTCCAAATCATTAAAGTGCCACATCAGTGAAAAGTCACAATTGATTTGCATAGACACCTTTCAGGGTATAAATCCAGTGCTTTAAGAATTCAGACTGCCGGATTTGGAACACAGTGCCAGAGTGCAGGAGCGCAGATTTCTGTCCAGTACCCTGTCAGAAAGCGGGGCCCTCGCGGGGTGGGAGTCCCCTTCCAAAAGGAACCGGGCGGGCCTCAGAAGGAGTTTGAGAGAGAAACCGGGCTGTGTCAAATAGAGGTTCAAGGTTGTAGCCCGGTCTCCCGGGAAGGAGGCAGCGACATTGTTACAAGGATGGAGATCCACAAGCCGCACACGCCACACAGCGGGGCATTGCCACAGGATGTGACCCCCCACCCTCTGAGGCATCTGAAAAATTTACAAACCCAGGATGCGTACTGCAGGAGAGAGGGACAGGGGAACAGAAGGATTCAAGGAGGGGGAAAAAACAGTGGGATGACAAAGGTTCTAGAGGCTTCTGTTTGAAGGTGAGGGATGCAGAGTCCCCTGAAGGGGAAAGGACTGGGATCCCCCCAACAACAGTAGAGTAAAACGCAGTTACAGCATCAGTCCCCAGGAGCCCTTTCCCGCGCGCCTCTGTTCAATGGGTTCTTGCACCACAGGGATGCCTACCTCTCCCTCGTCCCAACTCCCACGCGGGCCACCTCTTGGCCCATCCCGCCCCCACCCGGCCAGTGCCACGGAATTCCCCCCTCAGACCCACCCAGTAACGGTTTTTGGATCAGCAGCTTCCGACCCCTCCCCCTTTTCCTAGCTCACGGGAGCCGCAGTGCCGCGCGCCTCTGAGAGGGGCAATCCGCCCCGGAACCGACGTGAGCGGCCCGGGGCGGGGTTGGTGGAAGCGGCCCAGGGATCCCCCAGTTCCAGTCGGGTCCTCTTCTGCACCCACACCTCCCTCTCACGCACGACTCTTCCCCCACCCCCCGCCTCCTCTCCCCCGCTCAGTCCCACGCCTGCTCCCTCCCAGCCTCCCTGCGCATCTCCGCGCTCCCTCCCTCCCTCCCTCCCCCCACCCCCTCTTTCGCGCGCCTGGCACGCGCAGCCGAACTCTGCGCCGCCTCCATCAGAGCCGAGCCGGCGGCTCAGCCGAACAGCCGCTTCTGCCGCCGCCGCGCCGGTCCTCCGCGTCCCCTCCCGGTCCCGCCCTCCCAGTCCTGGTGCCCGGGTGCCCCTTCCAGCCCTCCTCCCTCCTCCCTCTCCAGCCTCCCCTAGTGCTCTCTCTGGCTGCAGTCCGCGCCCGGCCCGCCATCGGGCGGGCAGGAGGGCGGCGGCGGTTCCACCATGAGCAACGAGGGCAGCAATCGGTGTAGCCGGGTGGACAGCCGCGAAGCCGAGCCTCCCCTGCCCCCGCCGCCTCCGCCCCCGCCGCCGGGAGAGCCGGCTCTGGTCCCCACCTCCCCACGCTACCGGCCGCCTCTGCCCGCTCCTCCGGAGCGCACCGCCGGGTCGAGCGAGCCGCCGGTAGAGGTGGCCCCAAGACGCAAGGGTGCGGATGAGCCGCTGCCGCCGTCTCTGTTGCCCCGCGACCAGGAGGTGTCAGCGACCGGCGACTCTTGCGAAGGTCCGAGGCGCCTTCCTGAGGTGGCGGTCCCCGAGGCAGCGGCGGAGAAAGGCGGCCCGGGGGAGCCCGAGGCCGGTGCGTGCGGGGAGGGCGAGCGGCGGGGCACGGGAGATCAGCCCGAGACACGCTCCGTGTGCAGCAGCCGCAGCAGCAGCAGCGGCGACCAGCGCTCGGGGCATCAGCACCAGCACCATCAGCCCATTTGCAAGATCTGCTTCCAGGGCGCCGAGCAGGTAAGGCCAGAGGGACCCCAGGTCTGCAGGCGGTGAGCCTTTTCAGCACCGCGGACAGCGCACGCCTCGCAGCACTGCTTTCCACTCCAGTCCGCTTTCTGGGAAGGCAGATAAAGTGTCCTGGTGGCAGATACAGAAGTAAATTTAACCGACACTTTTCCCCTCTACCTGATTTTGCAATCGGTTACGCCTCAGGTGCTATAATGGTAACACCATCAAGCGTTTCTTGTGAATTACTCAAAGCATTTTATTTTATAAGTAGAATCAAATCTATAGGATGCAAAGGTGAAGTCTCCAATGTATCCAGAAAGCGTAGTCTCAGACTACAAATAGGGGGTATGGGGGAGGGGGGTAAGTCGTGCTACAATACTAAAAGGATATATTTCCTTATTGCAAATTATTAATGCAAAAGGCACTACAGTTCTGCAAAAGGAAGTACATTAAAAAGAAAGGCTATTTTAGCCAATTGATGTGCTTGCTGTTTTGTTAGAAACACATTTCAAAAATTATAAGCACCATTAGAGGCACATGAAAACTTTCATGAGAAGCATCATGCAGGGGGGGAAAAGATAATGCATCGCCCTTCCAAAGTGTGTGAAAACACTGGGTTTAATGTCTTTAAAAGTAAGGAAGTTGCATAAGAATATGCAGGCTTTCAGAAACATAGTGCCCCGAGTCAATATTTATGATGCTGCATTTAGAAAAAGTAAAAGCATAATGCTACTATGAGTTGCTTTCCGCTATGCATTTCTTCTTCAGCAATGATTAAGAATAACTGCAGAGGAAATGCATCTGACCATCCACTTAAAAGTTATTAAAGAGATTTAATAGTAGAGCTTTCTCCCAAGGGTATTGGGGGCTATGTCTTGCAGACATTTTGCATGTCAGAGGAACATTTATGTCATAACTCTAAGCACTATCTTGGAAATAGTTTTTTTTTAAAGACTTTAGTATCATTCCCATCAGACATATAAAAATTTAATTTGCTTTTCTGGGATAGAGCTTGATGCTTGTATCTTTCTGGGTAAATCGTTTAGAAGGGGAAGAAGGAGAGCTTAGGGTTTGTAAGTGGAAGCAGAAACAGGACTATTCACAGTGAGCCGTTTTCTTTTCAGGGTGAGTTGTTAAATCCCTGCCGATGTGATGGGTCTGTTCGGTACACCCATCAGCTGTGTCTGCTAAAGTGGATCAGCGAGAGAGGCTCCTGGACCTGTGAACTGTGCTGCTATCGGTACCACGTCACGGCCATTAAGATGAAGCAGCCTTGCCAGGTAGACATGGCGCGTACTCTTCCAGGAATAATTTTGTTAACACGGGTACACTTGACTTTTGTTTTTGCCTAAGCGATCCCCTTAATGCTACTTAGGCACATTTAATGTGAGTTGAAGTGAGCCCACCATTTAGAATCTGTAGGCTGTGCTTAGAGAAAGCCATGACATTTTATCTAAGAAATCCAAAGGACATTTTAACTAAATGATTTCCCTGATAATTTGTTATTTACTGATCAAATGATAGCCAGCTCCATTTCTTAAAGACTAAGTTGGTAACATGTCACAGAATCTACTTAATCTGTTTTGTTAATTAGAGATACTATACAGTATATTTAGCAATTTATTTAAACTATGCTGAGCTCATTTTATGGAAAATAGATGCAAATGAAGTGGCTACTTACTAGTGCAGAAACTTCCAGTTGAACCTGTCAGCTCAATTCTTGAGTATTCTTCCTCCTTAAGCTTCTGTTCCATATGAGTTCAATTCTGTCCATATTAATTCTTGGTGGCATTCAGTTACAAAGTGGATGCAGGCTTGTTCCCTGCAGCTGCTCTCAATAATGCTGCTGAAATTGTACATAGTTTCAAACTTTTGTGTAAAATCACACAGTGATGCAATATCATAGGCAGGCAAATGCCCCCTCCCCCAATAGGCTTCTTTCTCCCCATCCCCTTATTTTTCTTGGTGGAAATGACTCAAGTTCTTTGAACAGGTTGATGGAGTCTAAAATTCAGAATATTAAGAATGATATTTTAGAGCAAAGTAGGGAAATATGGAGCAGAGATCTGGCAGTAAATTCAGCAGTGAGCTATTCACCAGACATGAAAGAGGCAATGGGAAAGTGGAGAGGGCAGCATGATCAAACCTAGTGGCCCTTGTTTGTATCTAAATTATCAGATCCAATTTACATTGAGCTATGTAACATGCATGGCACTGTAGTGTTTCTGAAGAAACCTAGAATGTGAATTATTATTTTATTACTAAATAATGTACTTATCATTATTATTTAATAATTTAAATTTCTTAGTATGTAATTGGTACCCTATTTATTATTGTAGTTAATTTGCATCTCTGAGAGTTGCATTTAAGTTATGATTAGCAATCACGAAATGAAAAAGGGAATTTCTCCACCTCAAGCTTACAAGTTACTTGAAAGGGGGAAGCTAATCTAATGAGAAGCATGGCCACATTGCAGTCAGGCACAGACCTGACACCTTCTCCAGAACTTCTGACTGTGTGTGAGTTAATCGATCTACTTATGCTGCCGTGTTCAAAGGTCATGGCATGGTTGACATTATTGTGTCTATGATGAGTAGAATACATGAGAGGTAAGAGACTGGAGTCTTGTCTCCAGTAGTGAGCCTAGTGAGAAGATGAGTGGAGCTACAGTGTAATGCTAGAAATTTCAAAAATTTAATTGAGAGCTACTATATGTTCATTCCTTTTGAACATTAATTTTGCAGTAAATAGAAATAGACTATGAACACTGAACAGACATAAAAGTCTAGGGCAAATAATACTATTTATAGTCATTATAATCCTAGAGCAAAAGGAATTCATGTATTTTGCTTCATTAAAAATACTGTAATTACTTTAACAAAAGCAATTCCCCAAACACTTTCCCCTCAAAAAAATCAAAATCCCCCAAGTTAACCCAACATTACTATTGCATTTAAGATTAGTTGTGTTATTATATATATGTATATATGCACACACATATTGAGCAGGAATATATACATACACACATACATATACATTTACATATATATGATCTGTGACATTATCTCATTATGACACTGGGATGGAAAGTAATATTTAGAAAGAGGTTCATATGAATGCTCTGCTAGTATGTTGTTGCATCATGCACAGATGAAAGAACTTTGTAAGACTACACTCAATACATATAAAGCTTGGAGTTCATTTTTCAAGGTGCTAGGGATTGAACTAGGTCCCTCACACATATGAAGCAAATATTTTACCACTGGGCTGTATTCCAAGTCCAAGCTTGCTACCCTTACCTAACTGGAGTTGGTCATGAAGCCTCAAACAATGGATTTTTAGTGCCCAGATGAAGAGTTTGGTTCCCAGCTTGATATTTTCATTATGGATGATCCACAACCTGAGCATTCACTCCGACTCTTAATGTGAGGACCATGGGAATTATCAGTCATTACTTCCGTGTTCCTATGGCCTGATAGAAAGGCACCTCCCCCTGGGCAGAACCAAACAGGAGGCATGTGCACGGCTCGTCATTTCCACGCCTGTCTCTGTTTCCTAAACACGGGGTCATCTCATAGCTATGAGCAGGCAGTTCGCTGGACTAGAACAGAACAGAGAATAAACAACAATATTGAGCAGGAGTATTTACTGAGCAGTCAGTCTGCGGCAGCCACGCTTCGGAATGCCTTACACACACAATACTGATATTTAGTCGTTGTAACATATTAGTAATCTGAGTGATATGTTATCTCTACATTACACAGTGCGAACCTGGAACACAGCCAGTCTCTCCTAGAGGTATATCAGCATTCTAACTCAGTCAACCTAACTTCAGGGTCTGTGGTCTTAACCACTGTGTTAGAAGTTCTTCTCTTCTCTGGAAAGTTCTGATAGCCTGCTTGATATTTCAGGGTCTTTCATGAGTGAGACTCGAGGCAAGCGGGAGCTGGTGTTAACTCAGGTCTCTAAGAAGGATTGGAAAGTCTTTGGTTGTAACAAACTCCCGAAATTCTTAGTGATTAAACAGTCACTATAACTTATCTCATTAGAGTCTGCATGTTGACTGAGGTCAGCTAGGGAGCTTTGTTCCACACATGGAATTACCTGGAACCATAATCCAGAGGTTTGGCCTTGTCAGAGCATCCTGGATGGCTTGCCCCTTTGACTTGTTCTTGGTACTGGCTGTTGACTTGGGGTTCAGTACTCACTGGTACCCCAGTTCTCTTCCCACATCCTGTGCTTCCAGCACCGTGTCTGGGTCTCAGGAGGATACAAGTGAGCATTACAAATCTATTAAGGCTCAACCTTGGCAGTGACTTGATTTCACATCTGCTGTGTGCTCTATCTAAAGCAAATTTAGTCTGGCTCTGATTCAAGAGAAGGGCAAACTGACTCTACTTCTGGAGTCAGACCTTTTTTAAAGAGAGACCATCTCTGCAGGAAAAGTGTCTAGCGTGAATAGCCTTCCCATCCTAATCTCTCAATTTGATCTTTATCAGGTCCATGTGGACCAGTAGGCGTCGTTATAACTTCCCTACTGGGGGCTCTGAGCTGAAGGAGGCTATCAGTGCGTGGAAGCTTGACTTGCCCCTTGGTGTTTGATGTGTTTGATCATGCACTTTCCAGTGGGGAGACGGGGACAGTGATGGCCAGGAAACAGGCATGTGTGAGCAAAACATGCCACAGAGTGCCTAACACTTTAGTTTCACTCACTTTTTTTTTCTCATCAAGATTCAAATTCTCCCACTTGCTTGACTTACATTTCAGTTATGCTCAGTGGTAGAATCTAGGAGAAATCGAGCAGACACATTTACACCTTAATTGTTGCATCATTAGCAGTAGGAGTTAATTAAGACATTTGAGGTGATTAAAATGCATTTACCTTCCTCCCTACTTACAGAATTTATTTATTAATACATCCAAGATGATACATTAATGGTATTTTAAGAGTTAAAGCTAATTCTGTTTTGAATCACATAATTATGTCTGAGAATTGAGTTGCGTGAGCATATAAGATCACATTTACTTCAAGATGCTGGTGACATTATAAACTGATGAAGCCATGTTGTAGCTTATGAATGCTGTTGATGATATAACTCTTTGAGGGGAAAACATTTACTAGGTAATGTGCTGTGTGGGACACTTTAACCTTGAAGTAAAACTCAGACTGCAGTGCCTCCAGATAAAAACAGATACACACACAAGAAGTCCTAACAATAATAATATGTACATGTGAGTTCACTTATATTTAATAGTCTTTACCTTTATTTGCTTAGTATGTGTGTGCATTTGCGGTGTGTGTGTGTGTGTGTGTGTGTGTGTGTGTGTGTGTGTGTGCATGCACGCATGTGTGTGCACATGCATGTGCATATATGCCATGCCATTCTTGTGGAGGTCAGAGGACAGACCACTTACAGCAGTTGGTTCTCTTCTTCTGCCATGTGAATTTTGAAGATCAAACTTGGGTCACCAGGCTTGGTAGCAGGTGCCTTTTCCCTCTGAGCCATTTCTCTAGTAATGACTTATCTTTAAAAGGGAGATCATAATGAAACCTATTCCATATGTTATTCTGCACATTAACTTCATAAACATACATGGCATGCTTAGAATGGCTGTGCTTTCTCCTTGTCTGTCATCATTGTTACTTGTTCACCCTGCTAAGAGATAGGGGTTTAGGTCCCCTCTGATAAGAGGTGTTTCTTGTTATCCCTCTATTGTCACTAAATCGTTACTGCCCTCTCTCCTTATAACTCTTTAAGTTTTATTTTTAACTAATTAATAATAATTGTATAAGCTTACAGGGTACAAAGAGATGTTTCAGTGCATGGATACACTGTAGAATGATTAAATGTGACTAATTGATGTATTCACCACATCAGATATTTAACATTTTTTTGTGGTCAGATTATCTAAAACATGGTATTTTAGCTCTTTTGAAATATAGACAACATTGTTGTTAACAACATGGGGAACCAGAATTTGCTCCCTGCATCTAGCTGCAATTTTATACCCAGTGACCACCGTTTTCTCTTTCCCATACTCCAACCCCATCTCATCTTTTGGTAATTGCCATTCTACTGGCAAAAAATCAATAGTTTGTGCATTCCACACACAAGTGAAGTCATATGGTATTTATGACCCAATTCCAGGCTTATTCCACTTAACATGAAACCCTTAAGCTTCACCCATATTATGGCAAGTGACAGAGGTTCTTTTTGTTACTTTTACTTTGTGTAAGACTAAATAGTCTTCTTTTGTATATACACATTCATATTGCTCTGTAACCAGGTGAGTGTGAATTCCATATTCTGTTTTATTTTTCCAACATTGTTCTTCACCTAGGTTTTTACTTGTTTCTAACTGAACCCATTATTATAAATTATTAATAAATCAGTATTTTTGAAAACACTGAAATATACTGATCTCAGTGTTGCAAGCATACTTACAGTTCAAATGTCCCTCCCCATGAGTCTAATTTACATCCATCTTGAGTCTTCTTGTATTTACCAATCTGAAAAATTGGAGACTTTTAAATGTAGTTATTTCACAGGATAGGTTTATTCAAAGTCAGAGAGCCATTGTTAATTTGTAGTTTGGAATGGCCACCATCAGGTGAATTGCATGTGGCCAGTCAGTGGGAGGTTAGGGAGGCTTAGAGGTTGTTGGAGGGTAATGACACAGGGTGGCTTGGCAGAGCCTCACAAAGCAGCAGATCAGCAGGGAAATAGACGCCCATCCCCCACAATTTCCTTACTCCTCCGCCATTACTGGAACAGAGGAAAAGATGAATGTTGTCTACTTGGCCTGTCTACCTGGGGAAGGACTGAGGCTTGCGTGCTGGCCAGCTGCCTTTTAAGGCAATAGCACCCTGACCATTTCCACTCATTTCCCCTGGTGCTTTTTCTTTAAACCCTCATAAAGCACTCTGGGCCACAGCTCTTCTCAGAGCAGCAAGAATAATCTGAGAGTTGCTCACAAAAGTTCAAGGACATGGAGTTATTTTTCAGTTTTAAATCCTTATTACTAAAATACGACAGTCCACCAAAGTAGGTACAAATTAGTAGTATTTATCTTGGCCATTGTTCTAAGGTCTAACTTCTAGACCCCTTTGTGAGGCATGCCTACTACAACTCATTACTTTCTTAAATGGGGTATGAAGGAGATACTTTCACCTTCACTGAACCTCATAGTTAGTATAATGTACTAAAGGAAGCTGATGAATTATCATTAAAATTAACTGAGATTTTGAAAATTTATTAAGAAAATGTGAGAGTATGAAACCCATCAGCCTGGCATGCTCTTTTTGGGAAACATCCCTAGTGCTCACTCATAATGATGTCAACATGTCCACATGGGTGCAACTTTGTTTCACTTTGACTTTTTAATCTATCTGTTGCTCCTGTTGACATTTTCATGGGTTCAGTAGCAGATGAGGGGCAGATGCGAAGCTTTTCATGATCCTTCCCAATGTCAAAAAGACAGTGTTCAGACATATATTTCAGATGTATATGCTGGCATAAGTTGTAGGCAACTAAAAATGCCAAGATAAACAGGAAACACCTCACAAGACACTTTCTTTACCTTAGAAATTGGTTTGGTTTCATTTATTTGCTAATTCTCAAGACATGTGAATCTGTATTTCATTCAGTAGACAAGATTGATGATTCTCTGCTGAATGAAATATGTAGATGAGCTTTGTGTACTACTATAGCTGTCATGTTCACTGTACAGCACTGTGTACTGTTGATTCTCCAATTGTCCCAAAGCCAGATGGCTCTGAGACAGGAAAAATGGGAGGGAAAGTAGGAGGAAGCATTTGGGACTTCATGTGTTCTGGTGCTTTTAAAAACCTGTACATGGAGAGACTGGGAGACAATGTAGATTATGTAGATGATACCTTCCAGAAATTTCTCCTTCACATACATCTGCTTTTCCATATTTTATAGATGTTTTAAAGTATATCTTCCCTTTCTTTTGATACTTTTTCTCTTCTTTGCTGTCTGTGCTGTTCATTCAGCTGCCTCTTCTAGAAAGGATCTACAGTATAAATGTGGGTGGATCTATCCCTCAAAGCAAGTTAGGGTAGCATAGAATATTTGATTAGAGGACTACAAACATAGCTCCAACATGTCTTCACTTGATACCTGGTTATTTAAATAAGAGGGCCAGAATAGAAAGTTAATTAAACTCCTAGGAGCATCATGGCTACCACCCTAACTTGGAAGCAGCTGCAGATTCCACATAGATGAGTAGCCATGATTGTATTCCAGGGGAGTTTCACTTAGCAACACTGGAGCTTTAATTTCACTTAATCATAATGTTTCAAGGAATGGTACTCCTTTGAGTTTTCCCCTCCTTTCATTTTAAAATGTAAAAATTGCAGCATATACAAAAAACAGTTACAGAGCTTGGTCTGCTCCATTGTGGCCAGCAGTAGTTCCAACAATGGAAGACAGACTTGGGTGTCTCTTAGAGAATCACATGGGCAACATGTTTTTAGTTTTAATGTTTGCAACTTTAAGAAAAATCACAATGAGTTTACATCATTTAGAAGATGTTGACATTTCAGCTTCATAAAAGTATTAAATATTGACTATTGCTAAATATTCAACCCATTATTCCTTTCAAATAGTTTCTTAGTTGTTTAAACCAGAGACAGTTTCAGTATCGCCAGAAATGGAGGCCATAGAAGCCCTCAGTATCCTTGGAGAGAGTCATTCTCTCATCTCAGTGAGTTCTGGCACACATCTGGAGAGTGCTAGTGGGCCCATCCAGACACAGATCCTTCTAGCATCTGCCACTCACCAGGTGTCCATAGTTCCTTCTGAATGTCCTGATATTGAAATCCTCTACTTTGCTTAGGGTTTTTAGACCTGGATTTCTAATGTCTTGAGTGAAACAAGTTTTAGAACAAATCACAGAATAAAGCACAATATTGCTTGAGATTAAATATCTTTTTGGTCACTTTGTGAGAATTCAGTGAATAATGGTGATAGGAATGAATGAGTGAGTGTGTGAATATATAAGTGAGCATTTTAGCAAAGCCCTAGAATCATAACTGTTCTGTTACTTCTGCAGTGAGTCTTTGTCTTAAGGAATTAAAATTGCTTTCATCACCTGAGTACAGGTTGGTATTCTGTTTGCTGGCTGTTCGTTTGTCATCTGTCTTCTTAAATCTTCTAGCAGTGAGATTCAGAATATACCTGGATAAATGTTTTCAGTTTTTTAGAATGCAACAAAAAGCCTCAAAAGCAATAAAGAGATCCATTTTAAAACCCAAATTTAGAAAAACAAAAGATCAAAAACAGCTTCCAGTGAGATGTATCCATTCTTTAAAAAGCATAAAATGTCATGAAAAAAGATTCAGTGAAAATGGAATTGCTATGTGTGACACACTTGCTTTCTTGAGATTGTCACTGGTTGAAGGGTTTCCCGTACCATTTGTCAGGGAATTTGAATAAGTTGTTGGAAATTTCACTATGTGCTCATGGCTGTAGATGACCTGTTAAGAAAATCTACTGGATATACATTTTTACTATGAAATCTGCCACCTGACAGAAAAACAAGGCTACATTTTTTTTTGATGTGCGGTTTGTACCATTGTAACGTAAGTTCAAAGATGATTTTTGAGTGCTGGGTACACTACTTCAGCAAAGGGGAATATAGCAATGGGCAGACTATTTCCTCCTTGCTCGTTTCCTGCTTTACCATGTGTGTGGCTTTGCTGTGCTGTGACTACAGGGATCAGAACAAAGGAAACTCAGCTTCCTTCTATTCTTGGACCTTCTGAGAGTAGAGAGGATGACTCGGAGGACAAACTGGGAGTGCACTGGACCATTCAGAATGGCAGAGAGTGGCCTGATGAGCAGATAATCACTACAGTTACAAGGAAATGCATGGCCAGCTCAGAGGACTCTGCTGAGAACAACTGTATTGTGTTTTGTACTTTCTGTATCCTTGGATATTTGACGGCTTGTCCCCTGTGAGCATAACTCATAATTCAACAGCTGTTTCATGTGATTTATGCAAATGAAGTTTGATATCAGTAAAGGTGGACTGCAAACTGTTGTGTGGGAGGATGTGAAGAAAACCTAGAAGCACTGAGTCCAGGCAAAGGCAAATAGGGGCTTATTAAAGAGACATTTCTCATTCCATCCATCCCTTAAGTTTGCCAGGCTGTGCAAACTCACATTGAATCTCCTACTCTGTTTCTATTTTTATCTCAAGTTAGTTCATTTTGACTGGTGACACATGGACAATATATTCTAATCAGAATAATGGAGGCTCTTTTCTTAATGTGCCTTTTGTCTTGCTTCTCCTTTTAGCCTGCTGATTATATGCGAGTGGCCGAGAGCTTAATTTGGGATGGGCTCCTCAACTGTCTAGCTCTTATTCCAGGAGGTCTCTGGGTACTCCTTTACTATATATGGCCTTGCAGTTGTGCCAAATGGCATCTTCCTCCTCAATAACCATCATGACACTGAGCTACAAAATAGTTCAGATGAATAGGGAACTATTTCAAGGTACTTACACAAGCTCAATGTGGTTTGTTGAAAAGGATTTAGAAAAGGGTAGCATCTTCCACAAGTATCAGGGGACTTTATATTATTGTGAAGAACATTTCAAAACCTACTGTGTTAAACTTCTCTGTGTTACATATGCAGATTTTTACATGAATATGCATTTTAATGGCCTATTAGTTTTTTTTTTTTAAATAAAGTGTGTGAAATCTTGCTGTTTGACTAGAAAAGAGGACAGGGTCTCTTCCCCTCCACCCCCAGTATTTATTTTATTACTGGCCCATCTCTTCCTTGACTTTCTGAGCATCATCTTTCTATCATTTTTTATGTGGGGAGAATAGGTGGGAAATTTCCAGGAAATCTTCTAATCCCTTGGCGAGAGGGCACAAGGAAGAGAGATTGTGGCCTTTGTCTGTATAGTGCTCCCCAAGACCAATAATGACCAGCCTCAGACCCAGAGCTTCTTCAAACCTCCTGCTATATCACTGTTCTTTCTTTCATGGCAGTCATTTGGAAATAGTGCGGTCGCTCCTGTGGATTTCATGTTAGATCTAGACAACGTGAGTAGTTTAAAGAAGTAAAAACAAAACCCAACACAGAAAATGCTAGGCTAGCTAACAAGATTGCAAGGACTGTGCCTGAAATTTGTTGGGTAGCTTTGGGCTATGTGGTCTTCTGGCTGTGGAGTACAAAACACATAGATACTGAAACATTTCTGAGTGATTTGTAAGGAAAAGTGACGACTACCCTTCTCTTCTATAAATCTCCTCCTCTGACCTGCTACTGATGAGGCTAATGTCCATTACAGAAAAAGACTTATAAAATAATCATGCCCCCTTGTTTGAGATATGATTAAGTTCCATTCTTGGAATCTACAAGGAGAAAAATACCATCTATCTCTCAAGTTGCCTATATGGAAATTCCACCATCAAGTCACCATGAGTGATGCAGATTATTAATGTGACAGAGCATGGTGATAGTTTGGGAATGGATTGTGAAGATTAATAGTGTCAACTTGATGAAACTGAGAATAAACTAGAAGACAATCCTGTGGGCACGCCTGTGAAATATTATGTAGCTAAAAGTTTTCTTGGTCCTGCCTGGCTCCCGAGGCCATGCAGTTCTGCACCTGCTCAGACCCAAATGAACATTCAGAGGGTTATATTATTTTTAAACGATGGTCATGGCAAGCTTCTTGTTAGCTAGCTCACGTATCTTAAATTAACCCATTTCTATAAATCTATAGTTTGCCACGTGGCTTGTGGCTCACTGGTACCTTTACATCTTGCTTCTCTTGGTGGCACCTAGCAGCTTCTCTTTTCTCTGTCTGTCTCATTTCTTCTTCTTTAGTTAGAATGTCCCACCTAACCTTATTCTGCCTCACCATTGGCCAAACAGCTTTATTTATCAACCAATTAGAGCAACACATATTCACAGCATGCAGAATGACATCCCCATCATTTCCCCTTTTCTTTCAATTCAAAAGGAAGGTTTTAACTTTAACATAGTAAAATTACATATAATGGAACAGTTATCAAGCAAGAATTACAGCTACAACATCTAGTCTATTTGTATTTGGCAAAATTAAAGAAAATATTTTATCATCTATCCTATATTTGTGAGTCTAAAGTTTCATATCTAATTTATCTTTTATCACGACTAAGGAAAACTATAATAACTATCTAGTCTTCCACTACATCAAAGACCTCAGAAGGATATAATATTACTTAAGTAAATAGGGAGAGCATTGTAAGCAACTTCCAAAAATCTAGAATGACAGAGACAGCTGCCTGCCTGGACAGTCACCTAAAGTTCCTCTGCAATGTTGGAGCATCCATCTTCATTCAGCCCATAGGCCTAGTCTCTCAGTCATTTCTTTCTTGGTGTCCTATAGAATGTCTGACAGTTTTTTCTGTGAAGCAGGAACCTGAAGGACCATCTCGCCTTGCAAAGTTCAGTGGTCACCTTCCTATGGGTCCTGCATGTCCAGTCGATACAACATTTTGTCAAGCAGTCCAGGCAAGAACAGTTTCTTGCCCAAATGGCTATTTATGCCAAGAAGAAGATAAATTCCATATGGAGTGTCTTTGAAGCCCATCTTTCTCTTTGAAGTAAATCAGTGCTGCCAGGAGTCTCATTGTCCAGAAAGTCTAAGTTTTAAAAACATTTTAGATGCCATATTCTGTAGGTTTTTGAAGTGTTTGAAGATAACCTACCTAACTGAATTATATCTACATATACCTAGAAAACCTAACATGACTATAAGTTTGACTATCATAGAAGACTAATTATTGATCTGTATTTCTTAATTATAATGGACAATTTAAATGAGTTACATAAACATAATACCTTAAACGAGAGTAGAAATATGTATGTAGTATAACAAAATTAACTCTAAATTTGTATCAATAAACTAAAATCCATAGTAATGTAAAACATTTTTAAACAAGTTGCTCTTAAAAAGTAGATTTATTAATCTACCCTTTTATCGTATCCTATCTACACTATCCCCTTTTCTTCTTTAGAAAGAGATTGCATTTATAATCAACCCGCTTTAAAGAAAAATAAACATTTATAAACAATATATTGGGAATTTGGGCATAGCTTCTCTTACTACTTCCTGCTGGATGAGGGTGCTGGCAATCTAAAGGGGATCCCGAGAAAATTAAGAATTATGGTCAAGTCCTGACTGGAATAGTCTGTGATGCTGTATTTTCTGAGCCAGTTGCCTTGAAGCTGTTTTTGGATATTGGATTATCTGGGCATCTCAGGGGGTCTTTCTTGATCAAACCATATTAGCCTGGAAGCAATCCATAGGTTTTCATCTTCTGTGGAAACAAAAGCAGAACCTTTTTTCCAAAGCAACGCATCCTTAGACATAAGTTTTGAAATCAAGATATCTTTAAAATATACATATTGATTTAACTCAGCAGCTTTTATAATCAAATGTCTCTCTGCAGTTAAAAATCCCGAAGACAACATAATCCAGACTCTGCATGTGATTTCCATCTTTATGTGGCTTATTTTTATATTACCTTTACTTTCTCTTTAAAGACTTTATTTTTTTAAAACTTCCTATTTCATTATATAACTGTCTATATTTCTTTTCCTCTCTCTTCCAAGACTACATATATTTTTACGTACATTATAAATTGTTTAGGGTTTTTTTCATCTGAATCTGTTTTATTGTGAATCTATTGTTTTAAACTGCAGCATTAATAGGACTAAAATAGCAGCTTTGGCTGCTGGCTCCACCCACCTCAGCTTTCTAACATGGCGAAATTACATTTACCACCTGCTCTGGGGAAACCATGCTCACTGCCAGACTCTGGGAGGCAGTGGGTCTATGCCTCCATCTAGCAGCATGTAGCCCTGAAACCTTTTTTTCCCCCTGTACTAGCAAAAGCTAAATCTGCCACACATTGTGCTGTGAGGCTTGGAGATGCTACTGTCTACTGCAGCGGGAATCTGCCATGCTACGCTCAAGCCTGAATGCTGCGGCATCTCATGGCCTGCATGAAACATGAACCTGGAACCTGGTTTTGGCTCAGTTTAGAATTGCTTATTAAGTATTCTCAGGTTTCAGATGGAAACTTGAGCCAACCTGTTGGGTGCCATTTGTAGCTGGAAGTTTTCCTGTGTCCTGCCAGTCGCAGCCAAATAAACACACAGAGGCTTATATTATTTTTAAACTATGGCCATGGCAGGATTCTTTTTAGATAGCTCTTTTATCTTAAATTAACACATTTCTATAAATTATACCTTGCCATGTGGCTTGTGGCTTACTGGTATCTTTACATCTTGCGTCTCTTGGCGGCACCTAGCAGTGTCTCTTCTCTCTGTCTCCTTTCTCCCTCTCTAGTTAGAATGTCCTGCCTAAACTTATTCTGCCTCACCATTGGCCAAACAGCTTTATTTATCAACCAATCAAAGCAACACATATTCACTGCATACAGAACGACATCCCCATCAGTATTATCTAGATTAAGTTAGACTCTGCAAATGTCTGTGTAAAGGTGCAAAGTTGAGGTTGGAGATGTTGGAGATGCCAGGATCATGGGGCCTTCTCTAAAGAAAGTAACAGGCCCTTAGTAATGATGTTTAGGAAAGAGACTATGTGTGCTGCAGGCAACAGCTGGAGACATAGGTGTATTGCAGGCAATAGCTGGAAGCATGGGGATGCTCAATTCCCTTCAAGCCCAGGTGATTTCAGTAGAAGCCCTGGATACTGGACTTCCAGCTGTAGGATTTGGTGTTTCCCTGCTGGGAGCTGGTTTTGCTTTGGTCTGATCTTTGCCTTGCTCCCATTCTTCCCTTTTGGAATGCAGGTGTTAATTCTGTGCCATTGTAAATTGAAGTATACAATTTGTTTTCGATTGTGTAAGAACTCACAGTTAAGATACTGTTTGGGTCTCATATATGAGAATTGCTCTTTTATCTCTTAAATAGTGTTGAAAGTCTTAAAGTCTTTGGAGACTTTTGTAGATGTACTAATTACAATTTGCATCATGTGAGTCCCATAAGCCTATGGAGACAAGGGGTAGAAAGCTATGGCTTAAAAGTGATGTGCTTGAGCATCAAGCTGATACAAGGTGGAGTAGTGATGGCTAATAATTGTCCATTTAAAAGGATTTAGAGCAACATAAGAGACAAGCATTTGGGCATGACTGTGAGGGACTATTGTGATTACGATAGTCTATGGCCATGCCTGTTAGGTTAAGCGAGTTGTGAAGATCCACCTTACATGTGAGCTGTGGTCCTAGACTGTATAAAATGGAGAAAATCAGCTGAGTAGCACACTTCATCTTTCCCTGATTCCTGACTAGTGATGCAGTGTGACCAACTGCTTCAAGCTCCTGCCACCATGCGTTGCCTACCATGCTTGTGCTTAGTGCTAATTGTCAACTTGACGAAGTCTAGAATTACCTGGGAAATGGACCACTGGCACACCTGTAGGGTATTGTCTTAAGTTAGTTGACGAATGAAGACCTGTCCTAATCATGGACAGGACTACTCTCTGGTCATGGGATTCTGGATTTTATAAAGTGGAGAAAAAAAAAACAAGCTGAGCACTAAAAGCTTGCATTCATTACTCTCTACTTTTCAATTGTGGATATGATGTGTCCAGATTGTTTGAGCTCCTGCTGCCTTGGCCTTCCTGAGGGACTGTACCCCTAATTAGGAGCTAGGATAACCTTTTCATTCTTAAATTGATTTTTTTCAGGTATTTTGTCATAGTAGGAAGACAAGCAACTAATATACTTGTGTTTATTTTTGGCCTGCAGGGTGATTTTACTCATGTCCCAGAGGTAACCACAGAGTATTCCATCATTGTTATTTTCTACTATGCAATATATAATCAATATTTTATGATTGATTATTTTTTCATTTATTTATCAATTACTGCTTCAATATAAGCACTGCCCTAAGCCCTGAAGTTGCCAGGTTTGTTAAAGCCAGTAGGCCCTCTGATTCTAGAACTGAGATCATTAATAAGAGAAACAGAAAATAATTATAAGGCCTTGTTAATTATATATTGTGTTAATAATTTTATGGGATATAAATTGGGTGTGATGGCTAATTTTATGTGTAAGTGCACTGGACAAATTCTTAGACATTATTCTGGGTGTGTCTGTGAGAATGTTCTGGAGAGACTGAGGGGAAGCAAGCAGAATGTCTTTCTGATCTGGTTGGACCTGTGCAATGAATTCCTAAGTCCTAAGTAGAACAAAAGGGCTGACCATCTTTTGGAAGGAAAAGGAATTCCACCTATCTGTTTCTAGGTCAGGGGATTTATTTATTTTTTCTTGTCATTGTATTTGAGCAGAAGCATCAACTCTTCCTGGATCTTATTCTATCTGTCCTTCAGACTGGTAGGCTGTCGATGCATTCTGTCAGTGTTCCTGTTTCTCAGGCCTTCAGCTTCTACCTGGGATATCAGCATCTGTCCTGATGAGTCTCTTGCTTACTGATTAATTGTCTTGGGACTTTTCAGCCTCAGTCATATGAACTAATTATTTGCCACAACTCTCTCAACACACACACACACACACACACACACACACACACACACACAGACAGACATACAAACACACACAGACACACATATATAGAAACACACATATATATACACACACACTATTGGTATTGGTTCTCTGAGAGCCCCAAAAAATCCCCCACACTTTTTCAGGGTTTGCTAAAATAGACCATGAAGTACTTGAGTAGAGTGAACATGGCTAGAAATAAATGAACAAGCAAGCAAGCAAACAAACATACAAAAAATGTGAAAGAATAGACACTTCAAGTAACTTATCATGCAGTTTCCCTCCCTGAAAGATAGAACTCTACTCCTTCTACCCTTTGAGTGTGGACTATACTCAATTATTTGTTTCCAAAGAACAGAGAAATGCTATGGTAGAAAGGGGAGGAAGGAATGGATTTATGTTTGTGACATCTAGCAAACACTGCTTTAGTCATATGATCAAGGTTCACCCTGTCAGGGAATGATAGCATCCTCAATGATAGGTCATGTTGATAGCACATACCCTTGATATGATGTGATGACACTGTTTCACCTCTAAACCCCCATCTCAGTACAGTTATGTAAAACAACAACACAAGACAAAACAAGCTGGGGAGAAGCCTAAAAGGCGCTGAAGCATGCCTTCTTAAAGCAGAAGGAAAAAGAATGAGGAACATCTGAGACAAGAAAAGACAAAAGGGCATGATGACTAAAGAATCCGGGTTGGAGCCTAGACTAGAAAATGGGGACTGAAAAGAGACAGTAAATTATAAAGTATGGAAACTGGTCAACACGCCACTGGTGTGTTAATGTGGGCGCTGGTTCATCAGCTGTACTGAGTATGCAATGGCAATTGACAGATTAACAACAAGAAAACTGCGTGTGGGCTACATGTGAACTTTGCAACATTTTTAGAATCAGAAGTACTCTAAAATTAAATTTCTTAAGGAAAAGCAAAAGAACATGGAGAAATGTGGGCTCAGCTAGATAGGGGGCTTAGGGAAATTGTAGGATGTGACATCTGAGATTAGATTCTGAGTTGATGATGATGCTAATTTTGATGACCATTTGAAGTGCACTCTGAGGGGGGAATGGGAAAACCAGATTCTAACTAGGAAGTAATGGGGTGTTTGAGAGAATGAAAGAAGTCTGTGTGGCTAGGAGTCTGAGTAAGGAAGAGTTGGTGATGCTATGGAGGTAGCAGGGCTTCACTACCATGATGAATTCATATTTCATTTGAAGAGCAATGGGAAGGTATTAGAAGGTCTCAGGTAGAAAGCTATCAGTCTCGGGACGCCAAAGGTCTCAGTAACCACGTGTGGATATTTGCATTATATGAGACGCACTCCAGTACTACAGTGGTAACAGGAGATGCCTTTGTTGTTTTGTGGACACACTGCTGAAGAGAAGAAGGGGTGATAGCATGGGTGCTGGTGGAAAACACTGGGACACAGTGGTGTCTTGTACACGATGATTGCATCAAGAGTTTAAAGAAAATAAACCCATTTGAGCATGCTTTGGGCTGGATGATAAGACAACGGAATGAAGGTGGTGCTGTTATAATCTTTGTCTTAGTGCCAAGAGGTGTCCATGTCTGTGAGGAAATATAATTGATTAGGGGTTATTGATCTGCATGATGATAATGTAGGTATTCCATAATATGCTCCAAATGTACTATTTTATATTAGAGAATCAGAAAATTTGGAGTTCTGACTCTCATATGGTCCAAAGTGTTTTAGATGAGACATTTTGGCCGAATGTAATTCTGTCCTGAGGAGTGTTTTAAATGGACTTGAGAAGAACCTGTACTTTCCTGTTGATCAGAGCTATCTGATGATTTATAGTGTTAGGTATACTTGTTTATGGTGATGTTAAAAGTCTTCCATTTCCTTGTTGATTTCCTTTCTAGTTGAAAGCAGATTCTTGATGTTTCCAATGGTTAGTTTGAATTGTCTCTTCTTTATTCAACTCTATCCATTTCCCCTTCATGTGTTTTAGAGCTCTGGTATTTAGTGCCAATATGTCCTTAAGTATTATGTCATCCTATATCCTGGACATTTTATCATTATAGAACACTCTGTTTCTATGTCTTAGTCTATTTTTAGTTCTGTAACAAAATACATTATGTCTAGTAGTTTGAAAAAATACTCTCATAATTCTGGAGGGTCATAATATAAGATGTAGGCACTTGTAGCTTTGGGGTCTGGTGATGGCTAACTCCACTAGAGAGTGTGGATGCTATGTCCTCACACAAAGGTGTGAGGAAGAAAGTAAAGCCCACCCCTTCAAGACCTCTGACAAAGGCCTCAGTTCCATTTATGATGGCTCTAGCGTCATAAAATAATTATTTCTTTAAATCTCCACCTCGTAGTCACTACACTGGTGATTAAATTTCCACATATAAATTTCTGAGTGGAACTATCATTCAAAATGTAGAACTCTATAGTTTCATCTCAATATTAGTTTTGTTTCATGTCCATCTGTCCACTCTGACTCTACTTTGATTGCACTTTCCCATGATATACATTTTCCCCAATTTTTATCTTTCCATCTACTTGGTCTTTGAATCTAAATTGAATCTTAGGTCTTAGAGAGACCTTATGGTTGGATTATCAAGTGTGGGATTTTAGACCTGTATGAAGTGATTCCTATAACCAAAATTTATAAAAATCAACAAATGCTTTGTTATACTCTGATTATAAAGTTATCAATTTAGAGTCTAAGATTCTACACTTAGGTTTCATATGTGCTGGATTATGTTTTCTTAAATTTCTAATGGACTTTCTGTGAATATGTGTTCACTTATACATTCATTCGTACAGTTGTCCTCAGCTATAATTTGTGAAGGAACTGTGTGGGTTTTTTCTCTTCTCATCACCCAGGACCTGGTATGAGAAATGAAGGATTTAGGGATTAACTTTTACTAGTAAATAAATACACAATACTTATTGCTATTTCTATGTTGCTAATACCCTCTGTAACTCCGACTCTCCAGAGGGGGTGCCAAGTTGACACAACTAGCCATTGTCATTATGCCATGCCCCTTTAAAATTGCCACATGTCTTTTACAAGGGTTGAGGTTATATGAGGATTATTGTAATGTCATTGAAAGAGCATGGACTTCGGTAATATGCAGACAATGTCAGCTCAGCCACTTGCCAAGTTGAGACTATAAATATTCATAGATGGTTAATTATGTTAGACCTTGAAATTACTATTAATGCTGATTTTATAAGGTAGTGATAATAAACAGGTAAAATCCAATTTTGAAATGATTTCTTTTTGGGACGTGCAATTTTTTTTCTCACTGAAAACACATAGTTTCTAAGATGAATGGCTTTGGAGAGTTCAGTCATCTGATTGAATGTACCCTAGAAACTTGGCTATTTGGAGAATGAATGTTGGATGCTCTGATGTTCAACCTAATATAATTGAGATATATTGAAGTGTCTTGAATGACTTGGCCACCGTGAACGACATGCAATGACTTAAAGAGTGGGAAATGACTTTTTTCTGTTGCTCCTGGAGCTGTGCAAATTGATATTTGGGCTTCTAGAATCCATTTGGAAATAAATGGGTTTCATTTATCAGTGCAGTGAGATGCTGGACAGCCCATATTGTTTTTGCATCTCTGCCATTGGTAGGGAATGTGTATATAAAAGGTTCTGAAGTGTGAGGATTCCTTCTTCTTCAGAAAACTTTTAATAGCATGGAGACATTTTGTTTGATCTTGTACTTGATTAACAGAAATGGAATACTTGTTTCCCCAAATTTGATGGTTTAAGGCATTATTAACCCAATACCCTAAGCTTTTAGAGTTTACAAGTGTACCTTGGCTATTAAGTCTTTTATTCAGAAGAAAAGCAGCAGTCATGTCTTAGGGAATGGGATATTCATTATGGATACGGGCAAGGAGGAATGGTCATTCATAGGAAATTATTCTTTATGAGCCCTTCTCTGGCTTTCTTGTGTTTTGTTGGTTGATTTCATATTGAAAAGTTTAGTCAGCATTTTAAAAGTTTAAAATCCTTTCCAAATAAATCAGTGGGTCTATAAAATAATTCAGTCTATAGAGCAAGAAACCTCCATTTGCATCCCTTTCTAGGTTGATGGCAGATAGACTTCTGTGCAACTCTGCCCTCTAGTGTCTGACAGGAACCATGGTCTTCGTGTTCTTGGAATTCCGCTGGAGTTAGGCTGGGTTGGTAGGGTAGGGATCTCTGTACTTTTCTCATGTTCCTTGGAAATGAACATGACCAAGATTAAATTCATTTAAACTTTTCATTTTAAAATAAGCATTTACTTAAAATATTTAAAAAAAATTAATGATAAAAAGACATATCATCTATCGTTGCTTACCTAATCAGTGGAAATAAAATTTTTCTATTAGGCTAGGTTTTAATTTGATCAAAACATTTTATCTATCTATCTATCATCTATCTATCTATCTATCTATCTATCTATCTATCTATCATCTATCTATCTATCTATATCTATCTATCATCTATATCATATAGATATATATTATTCAACCTATTGGTGGTGTTAAACTCTTCAGGCATTTTTGGAATAATTTTTAAGGCAATTTAAGACTAGAAAGCATGTGAACTCAAGTGGAGTGTAAATTCATTTGCATTTATTTTGGGGAGGGCATTCAATTATTATTGTTCATTCTATTTCTGGGCAGGGTATGTTTAAAGAGAAGATAATTATAACACCTAATGGTATCAGAATATGTTTGATATACTGAAAATCAAACTGATGAACAAAGGCATAAATTCTTTAAATAATGTAATTATCTGGTTTCACATGTATAAAAGCAACTACTAACCAATAATTGGAAAGACTTTATCATTTAAAAGAGAAACCGATCACATCTTAGCTTCTGTTTTTACATTTTCAAAGAAAACATTTTACTTTGCTTGGGGGCCACATTTCTAAAGAGAATTAGATGAGACACCATTTGAATGATGTAAAGCTTATGAACGATATTTGAAAATGAGTTTTTTCATTACCACTGATTATTTTACTAATGGCAAACCATCACGCTTGAGGGAGGACTGTTTTCTAGGCAGCTTTAATTCTTAGTTAACAGCCAGCTGAACATTAATTAATCTATAGCTATTGAGGCACCGGCCATCCCTGAGGCTCTTTTATGGAGAGAGGATGTGTGAAGAAGAATACTTTCTATGTAGTTGTGAGTCCCTAGCGATGTATCCTGGAAATAACAAAGAAATCAAAGGAAAAAAGGGGAGAGACATGAATAATTTTATTGTTCTAGGTGAGAAATAAAATTTAACTTTAGAGTTATAATGTATTTTAACAACTCAAATATTTGGTTTTAGGCAAAAATTGTTTGTCTAAATACATCTAAATTTTACCTTTTCAGATTAATGCAGCCAAAATTGAGGCACCAAAAAATGACCTTTTAAGGGCAATGTTCTTTTCTTCCTCTTCTTCTCCTTCTCCTTCTCCTTCTCCTTCTCCTTCTCCTTCTTCTTCTTTTAATTATCCTGGCGTGATTAGGTAATGGATGACCTGGGAATTGAACCTGTCAGTGTTCTTAACTGCTGAGCCATCTCTTTTTCCCAAGGGCAATGTTCTAAGGAATGTGTTTTGTACCTGTCCCCACCTTACTGATTGACTAACTCATATGTCAAGAAGTATGTGGAAGCATGACAAACGTGAAAGACTGTTGTCCCTGTCAGGGAAATCCACTGCAACTCTGGTTTTCAGGCTTGTTTAGGGGAAGCCGAGGAACTGGAGTTGAGTTTAGGAGTGCAAGTGTCTGTGAGATGACAGTGTGTTCATTACGTCCATTGAACCCATTTCACTCACTTACACAACTTTTTCAAGACAGACCACTGGATTTCAATGCTTTGAACATCTGTTGATGTATTTTTTGTTTATTCATTTAAAATTGATTACTTTACATTGGCAGATAAAGATTACATATGCTTATCTTGTAAAACATGTAGTTTGTATATGTATATATAAAATTGTGGGGAGGATAAGTCAAACTAACTGACATATATATGCATCACCCTACTTACTTAGTATTTGTTGTGAGAATCTCTTGTATGGCTTGGGCGGTTGGTGAGGCCCCTGGCAGTGGGACCAGGATTTATCCCTAGTGCATGAACTGGCTTTTTGGAGCCCATTTCCTATGGAGAGACACTTTGCTTAGCCTTGATGCAGGGGAGAGGGGCTTGGTCCAGCCTCAACTTGATATGCCAAACTTTGTTGGCTCCCCATGGGATGGGGGATGGGGTGAGGGAGAGCAGGAACAGGGGAGGGAGGAGGAGATGTATGTAAAATGAAAAAACATCTTTTAAATAAAGAAAAAGACAAAAACAGAAAATATTGGTGGCTAGATATTAATCAGAAAGTAAAAAAAAAAAAGAAAAAAAAGCACTTGAACTCAATTCTTCCTAATTGAAAGTTAAATCCTTTGGCCAACACACTTGACTCATGGTGATTATGTTCTACTTTCTGCTTCTGAGTTCTGCATCTTCAGATTTCACATAAAGGAGAGATCATATGGTATTTCTCTCTCTCTCTCTCTCTCTCTCTCTCTCTCTCTCTCTGTATGTGTGTGCACATGCATGCGTGCATGTCTGTGGCTTGTTTCACTTAACATAATGTCTCTTGGTTCATCTATGTAATAATAAAGAGAAAGTGATTTCTCTTTGTTGATGCAAAGCTGAATAGTATGTCATTGTTAGATTTTGGCAGCAGATGATTGAGTCAAGAGGAAACTGGGATGGAGTGCTGGAGACTAGGGAGTTTATTATAAGTGTTATGAGTGTTGTGGACAGACAGAGGTACAACAACATGGTAAGATAGTTCAGGCCTCAACATCAGAGAGAAGCATTGTGGCAATGTCTCTAAACATATTCAAGCCCATGTGGCAGATGAGGGAGCCTCTTTTTATACTTTTTGGAGGATGAAGTTTACATCAAGGAGCTGAAGCCAGATTCTCTGAGTCCCAGGCAGATGGGGACAAATGTGACAAACCAAAATCCTTTGATGTAGACTGACTTCCCAGGTGAGTATGACAGAGGTGGGTCTACTAGTTCAAGATTGAGAGATAGTGTCCAATATGGTACCTGGTGGTATCTGTGAGATGAGGCTTGCACAGAGGCTGTTTTCTAGCATTACATTCTTCTAGTCATTGTTTATAGATGCCACATTTTCTCTATCTATTCATGTGCAATAGATGGACACAGGTTGATTCCCTATTTGGTTGCCATAAATAATGTTACAATGGACTGTGTTGATGCAAGTAGCCCTTGTAGATACCAAGCGAGTTCATTTCTTTTGGAGCATACCCAGTGTTAAGACTCTTGGGCTATGTGGTCATTCTATTTTCTACTTCTGGAGCAGCCTCCATGCATTTATACAGCTGTACCATCCTTCATCACTGTGTGGAGTTGCCTTGCCTCTGTATTATTCCCACACATAACCTTTAATCTTTTCGATAATAGTCTTTCTAACAGGTGTGAAATAATAATTCACTATGGTTGCCTTACATTTCTTTGATGACTAGAAATGTTGAACTTCTTTTGGCATACTTTTTGGCCATTTCAGAAACGTTGATTTGGGTCTTTTAAAAGCAAGTTTTACTTCCTTGCTACAGCCTTGTGTGAATGCATGAATTACAAATGTTCTCTCTTATTCTGTAGGTTGTCTATTCCTTTGCTATATAGAGTCTTTTAAATTTCAGTGTAGTTCTTATTTATCTCTTTGTTTCTGTTGTCTGTGCTTTTAGGGTCTCATCCAACAAACCAATGCTTATGTAAGCAACTCATAAATTCACTGGGTCACACACAAAAAGAAGACACAAAAGGAGAAGGCGCGGGGGGGGGGGAGCTTGTTGAGAAGAAGGATGTCATTGGGGGAGGGCAAGGTAAGAGAAGGTGATGGGGTGAAAATGACTAAAATTCTTTGTATACATGTTTGAAATCGTCAGAGAATGAAAAACCCTTTCTGACTGTTGAGTTTGATGCTACCTATGAGAGAGCCATATTTATCCTCTGTGGCACTAAGATACTTCTTTCTGTGCTTAGCTTCTGACTTTTTAGTGTAGAAGCATGCTGCATTACATGTACTAAGATAATCATATTATTTTCCATTATGTTAATGTGATGTGCCATATTTATACTCTGCATATGTTGAACTTTTCTCACATTACAAGGATAAAACACACTTTATCTTCTGGACATTCTGTTGAATTTGGTTTGCTGGTATTTTGTTAGTGATTCTCATGTCCATATTCATCATGGATGCTGGCAGTTTTCTTTCCTCATAGTATCTTTGTATTACTTTAGAATCTCAGCAATGTTAGCAGTGAGTTGCCAACACTTGACTTTGTCATAGAGTTTTAAAGGATTGGCAATAGTATAAATATTTGATAGATTCAACAGTCAAGCCATCAAGTCTTGGGCTTATTTAATTATTTATTTGGCTACTGATGCAATCTCTTTACTAGTTTTTGTTCAATTCAGATTTCCTATTTCTTTGCAATTCATTTTTTGGTGTGCTATGAGTCTACGAACTCCCTCATTTCTTGGGTTATCTGTTTGGTGGCACACGATTGCTCCAAGTCATCCTTTAGCTTATTTGTCTGTCAGCAGCATCACTTGTAACACTTTTGTTTCTGATTTTCTTTTGATCCCAGTCGATGTAATATTTTCTAATTTAGCTTATCCTTTCACAAAAGAATTCTTAGTTTATCGGTGTTCTATTGCATTGTTCTACTTGGGTTTATTTATTTTTAATAAGATATCTATTATTTCTTTTTCCTACTATTATTCTATATTCCTTTCTACCACTTGGGCTTAGTTTGATATATTTCTAGCTCCTTGAACTGTAATGTTAAGTTGAGGTCTTTTCTTTTTTGGTAGAGAAATTTATTATTATAAACATTTTAGGTCTCCTTTGGCTGAATCCCATATAGACTCATATACTGTACTTTGTCTTATGACATTTTTGAATTTCAGTTTTGATTTCTTCTTTAACCCATTTGTTATTCTATGACCATATATTTTGGAATTTTCTTAAATTCTACCATTAGTGACTCCTGGTTCCAGGTGATTGTGGTTGAAAAACACACTTGATGCTATTTTAATTCATGAAGATTGCTATGTAGCCTAAAATGTAATGTATTCTGGAGAATGCTGCATTTATCTTTGAGAATAATGTATGGTGTATAGATACTATATCAAAATTACTATTTATTGGTTAGGTTTGTGTTGTCAGAAGTGTAGTTGAAGTCTGATGTTTCTTTATTAATTGTATCTCAGTGTTCTGAGTTTTGCTGAAAGTGAGTTACTAAAGTCCCCAATGACTGTTGCATTAATCTAGCTCTTTCTTCAGACTTATTAATACTTCTTGTGTGTATGCATGTGTTCTGGTATGACTGTATCTGTATTCCAATTGTTAAAACATCTTGATGACTTGATCCCTTTTACAATATGTAATGACCTTTTTTTGTATAGTTTGTGCATTAAAGTTTATTTTAAACTCATTTAAAGTAGATGTACCCTGTGAAAAAGTTTAATGAATAACTATCTAACGGTATTAAATACAAGAATATAAGAAGTATAAGTATAAGAAATGTTTTTGCTTTATTGAAGATTAAAATATATTTCTAGACCAAAATAATTTTACAGATTATTTAGAAAGTTAAACATAACATTAACACAAATTGATAGAGTTACTTCACAGTCGTATGTTCCAGGGGCATATGTTTTAGTTCAGACAACTTGAAAAATATTCTCTATCCCTACTTTCATAAGAAAAATGACATGACACTTATTACAAAAACAGCTCTTCCTCTCAGTAGCAAACAATAGGTAGTAAATGAAATAAACACACAGTAAAGTGAAATCAGATTTGTATGGTCAAAAAGATGTTTTCAGTAGTTAAACCTTCATCCCAACACATAGCATACTAATTTGTATGGCAATAATACAATAATAAAAATAATTCATGTTTTAATAAAGGGTTTCTTCTGAACTGAAAACGTTTCAATGACACAGCATAAAATTTCATTGAGCAAAGAAAGGAGTACTTAAATTAATGTGTGTGTGAGTGGTGCATTCTGTGCTCTATATTAAACTCACCTAACCATCTCCAGACAGAATCTCACTGATTTAAGATTAGCATCCTCATGAGGAACTAAGAAAACGTTACATATTGGTAAAGGCAGTTTCATTCTATAGTTCAAAGACAAAGCCCTTCAAATAGGGTACTGACTATCTATAGGTGGCAGTTTTATGATAGGAAATTGGTACATAACTTCTTATCAGTTCTGAGTCAGAATCTGTCTAGTACTCTAGAAGTGAGAGCTCTGATTTCTCCTATCTTATCAGAGAGCCTGGTAATGGAATTCCTTCTCGATGTTTGATCAAAACCAAGCAGAGTCCACAACATGATGATGCAGTGATTGGATTATAGGTGTTATCTTTGGTGGCAAATGTATTCAGAACTCATACAAAAACTGTACATATACACGTGGATACTTATGAACTAAGGCTCACTTCTTTGCATAGTAAGTGGAAGTGGAAGCTGATGAAAATTAGGCAGGTGTTTATTGCTATTAGAAAGGCATGCTCTTTTTAGGACCAAAACCATTTCAAAGATATGGTTGAAAGTCATTCATAGTGAAAAGGTTAGAGTATGCTTGTGTATCCCACCACATTCACACTTTTTCAAGCTGACTAGGCTCAACCTGAGGAAGAGCCTCCAATAATACAAACAACCTCTAGCTCCAGAGATAGTGACAGGGATGACAACTCCCACTTAGGGAGCTCTTGTGTACTGTGTGTTCTTCAGAGTGCCCAGTAGGACTGACACACTTCACATGTGTAAGGGTGCTCAGCTTAGGAATGCATTCCTTGCTTTGTACCAAGTGTCACAGGACCAGCTGGAACGTCTGGAATTAAAAGGTTAAGTCAATTTGGAGAAATAGAAGATTCCCAGTCCAGTCAGAGGGCCAGTATCCCAGGTCATGAGGCATTGCCCATCACCGTGAGGTCGGGATTAAATCTTCTTATCGTCTACTAAGTCATTAAATTTTAACTACGCAACTAATTCAAAACAGTGTAATATCGTTGACATTTAAGGAACTGAGTAAACAGACTAACTGGTCCAGTAGAGACAGGTAGGATTCCTCCTTCTCTCCCAGGCTCCAACCTACCCTATGATTCCCAGGGGCAATCCTGGGAGAAGGAATGGTCTGCGGGCTTCTCAGATGTTTGCAGATGCATTTACGTGTGCATCATCTGTGCCATTTGTACCTCCTCATGGGAAACCCCTACCTGGTTTGTTCTGCAGCTTCAGTCTCCTGGCAGCCTTCTCAGTACATATGTTCCCGTTTTTTTTTCCCAACTAATATGCTGTATTATTTAGAATGAATTTGGAAATTTAATTGCTTTCCCATTAGTGGTTCCTAATTTTCACTGTTATAAAGGTAATAGAGTGAATTCTGTATACACATGGAGATCGTTACTGTGGGGCCACATCAGATGGGGAAG